>JARJCN010000202.1:0-21489 GCA_029282135.1 Mycena belliarum
TTCTTACCCCTGACGCCTGACGAAACGGTCAACTACGGGAGAATTAATACGAGTCGGTCGCGGTTTCACGCGTGCAGCACGCTCACCGTGCATATCCCCGGCGATGGCTGGAAATTGGAAGGCCGTACCATCGACAGTGATGTCGCCACGGACGTCGTATTCCGGGAATTCCGTGGGCTCGCCGCTGCGGATGGCCTCCCGCCGTGCCAAGTCGTGCAAATTCGCCAGGATCGGGCCCATCAGCGAGTACGCCTGACGGTCGGCATCGTCCTGTGGGGGAAAACCGCTCCAGAAGATCGAAAATAATGGCGAACATGCGGGTGCTCTGAGCGGGGATCCCGAAGTCGCGTCCGACTTCCGCAACGTCCACTAACGGGAGGCCACGGCACCTTATTTGCTCAGTCGCGATAAATCGCGCTCGACCGAGTAGTCGCTGAAAAACCAGCACCGACGAAGCGTAGTTCGGCGTCAGCGGCGGTTTCCAACCCAAACAACGGGCACGAAAACTCACAACAGTTCCAAGCATATTCAAAATAACCATGCGGACGTTCTGCTCCTCGGATGGCGACAGATCCGCCGAAGCTCGCCGCTCCGTGGGCCTCCCACGAACTAGGACTTGTAGGAAATAAACCACGGGGCGAACGCGCTTCCGCAGGAAAACCGCGACTGTTGTGTCGGGCATCCAGTGCCTGTCCCTAAGCTGCTCGGGCGCAAGCAAGAGAGCGCGAAGAATGTCGGCAAGGACGCCTACATCGATAAAGGAACCAGACGACATGAGAGTCGGAAACACGACGAATTGCCTCGCATCTGCATCAACCGGGAGATTATTCCGTCGATCGATTTATCAAATTCTACAGCATCGCCGGAACGCTACACCGGGAGCATCGTGGGCGCCCGCGGATTCTACTGGAACCCCTTGATTAAAACGCGCACCGAAAATGCGGATTAAACGATACCGCGAACGTCATGTTGGAAACCCGGGAAAAATGACTTTCAGTTACTATCGCGCGCCACACAAGAATCAGACGTCTCCGACACATTGCGCAATTCCGGCATGGACCCCGACGACGAAAACCCATCAACTTCATCCTGCTTGTGAACCACGAAATGTCCATCGCCTCCCCTACGAATCATGAGCGCAGGTGTGAAGCGTGTGTTCTTTGGAACCTTCGAACGGAGATGGGAAGTCGAGGGAGGCAGTGTGCAGCAGTAGGCTCGAGGCCTCTGCGCTTCTAACCAGGGATGAAGAGGCGAGCGGGAGAAGCTCACCTCTGCGATGACCGTTCGCCCGGGCATTTGGCAGCCCAACGCGTTGCTGCCCGGCATGCAGAGCCGGAGTAGTTTATACGCATACTCAGGCATGGCCCGGTCCGGGATATAAGTCACACAGTCCACAGGTCAGTCTCGAGGTGTTCTCAGAGGATGATCATGGTGGTTTGGGTGTAAGGTAATATATCTTGTTATTTGTACAAGGTTGGCTAAAGTACTCAAACTAATAGTATATAATCCCTGGGTCACTCGGATATGTCCCGATCGGGTAACCCCCCGTCACAGAGCCCCCCCATATCCTAGTGATCCAAGGATATGGGTCAACAGACGGTCACAATGGCCCCCCACCCTATCCCAAAATCGATGTCCGAGCTCGTCTTGCAGTCGATGGAGCGACAAGAAAAGAGGGAAAAAAAAAAAAAATCGGGCCAAATTTCCAGATTTGCTTGTTTTGCTTCCCTAGAAGAGGGCTACACCTCTTATAGGCTATAGCACATCCACGCTTCTGATGGATCATTGGAAGTACGGCAGCCATAGAGGTGGCTATCTGCATCGGCCCAAGGTCATGGTGTCCAATGCAGAATGCATCTTGCATGTCCCATCTCTTTGGTATCCCCGGGGCATGCATAGATATGCATCACATGCTTGCTGGCCTTTGGATACTATGGAAGGTTGCCAGTGTCCACTGGCAACGGGACATAATGATGCTCCCAGCCAGAGTCTGCCTAGATCCTCGGCATGATGATATACAAGAGGCTGACGCCACTAGCCCGCTGTAGTGGATATGCTGCAGAGGCCTGCAGAGCGGGACAGCAAAGCTATCCCTATACCCCCTACAGCCCCCCGCTTCTCACTCGTGCTTTGCGATGCACGGGAGAGAATCACCAAAAACAGTGACAAGGGTGCAGAACATGCCCCCCAGACTGAATGTAGCGCCGGAACCGCAGTGGGCGAGAAAAAAAAATGACCGGAAAAAATTCCTGCCCCGAGATTTCGAAATGACCGCGCCCAAAAGCAGCTCGTCATGGGCAAATAAGGACTATTTAGCCCACAGAGAAGTCCTGCGCTTGAAGCGGCAAGGATCAGCTACACCCAGGTGGAGATCCCATGCTGCGCAAATGATTCCTCGGCTATAAGGATTGCTCAAAGGCCCCCCAGTCGAGAGCGCCGATGTGACACTCGGGAGGATCCGGAATTTGGCCATTGTGCGCCCCCCAGCCCGGTGAGTAAACAACTCTTCGAGTGTTTGAATCGAGATGGCAGACCGAAGGAATCCGCGCTCAAGCGAGCAGCACGATATGAAACCGGGCTGGGTACGATGCACGCAAACATGGAAGCGAGTGGAAACACCGGTCCACGTCTGAATCCCGCGGACAAGCAATGCAGTTGCTTGTCAAGCTTCTCATCGAGTCCCCTTGTCCCATACACAGAATTGCGCGTCCCAGGACTCAGGGTGAAAACGCATGGCGTCGGCGGGGACTCGCACGGGACTCCCGAAAACTCAATCCTTGTAACAACAACGTGCAGGTTCTAGACCGACGCAAAGCGCGAAGTTTTGAGCGCAACACGAAGCGGCGGATCTGCGCGCGGAGCCGATCGGCACGCGTGCCCAAGCTTGGCGGACGCAACGGCACTGCAAGCACAGGCGATGGCGGCGGCAGCGGCAGCGAGATCGAGGGCTCGGGCTGATCAGTCTGACCGCGAGCGTGCAGAGACAGGCTGCGCGCGATCCGTCGGCGAAGGAAGAGCAGCCATCCCTTCCCGCGAGCCCGCGCGCAAGACTCTCCGATCCCACGACCGCACTGACTGAGCTACGTGGTTCCCCCCTTTGTGGCGCTTGAGCTCGAGGCTCGAAGTTGAAGAGAAGCACGATGTCGGAGATGTCGAGGAAGGCCCGGACACCGTCTCGCAAGCCGAGCCAAACGTCGCGAGTGGTGGCGTACAGCACGTTGTTCGGGCTCGCGTCGATCCGAACTGTTCCCAGCCGAGGTGTAGTCGCCGACGCGCCTATGATATAGCCAATATCACCCAGAGACGGAGAAACGGACCCGCGCTCGATACCGAGCAGCACGATCCACCTGGGCTAACTCGCAGAGAAAGATACTTGTGATCGGTTCCGTCGCATAGCCGTAGGGCTGCGGCTTGAACAATTTCAGCCTCTCTCAGGACACAATCCCCCCAGCCGCGAGGATGGGCGCACGGGCGGCGCGATTTGCATGGAGCGCCGCGATCTCGCGGTGCCGCTGCGCTCGACGACAGCAGTAGCGGCGAGAACGAAGAAGCGGCCCGTCGTGCACTTGTGTCACATGCGGAGACGGGGCGCGCCATCCGGCGGCGAAGCAAGAGCAGACCCGCCCTTTTCTGCGAGCCCAATTCCCGCATCCACATCCGCGATGACGAAGAGGCGCGTCGAACGGTCCGTTGCCAGCGACCCCATATGCCCGAATGGCGGCGTCGTACCCGAGCTTGTCGAGCGCGGCTGCGTCGCAAGCGCGAGGGAAGGCGGTAGGACGGGCAGCGGCGGCGGCGTGCACGCGAAAACGTCGCAAACAGCAACAGAAATCCAGCTAGCAGCTGGGCGGGTAACGCGAAAGAAAATGGCGGAGGTTCGGAGGACAACAAAGAGGGCACTGGCTCGTTGGGGGTCACCGCTGGCGTGCAGCGTCTCGAGGTGCGCAAGCGGCGGCCGGAGACACTTGAGCGCTATGCTCGAGGCACACCGACTTGAGTGCCTAAGAAGTCGAACACGAAACAGCGGGGCGGATCACGTCTGAGTCCAGCGCCAGCGAGTAAAGAGCCTCGCGTCGCGTGAGACCCAGACGATGCTAGGACGGCGTACGAATCCGCGCTCGGAAGCGGCACGATTCAGTGGTGAGTAGTACGCCGTCCCTGTCGTCCTTCGCCACTGATGGGCCGTCGGAGGCTTTACTCCAAGCGACTATTGCGCATGCGCCCCTTGTCGAAGTCGCAGGATGAGCCCCGTGGCGCTGATCACGCTCTTGGCGTCCACGAAGGTCTGACCGCGTGCGTGCAGAGGCGCGTGGAACCCGGCGGCAAAGCAAGAGTGAGCCTGCCCTTCCTGCGAGCCTGAGCGCTGCAAACTCCATGTCCGTGGCGACTGAACTGCGCGCAGGTTGTTGTGAGTGGCTCGTATGCTCAAGTAGCGGTGTTGCGCCCGCAGTTGTCCAGCGTGACTGCGTCGTAAGCGCGAGGGCGGGAAGTAGGAAGTGCGGTGTGAACATGGGGATAGGATCCGCGCTTCACCGAGCTGCACGATCGCGTCGATTTCAATCCGCCCGAGTACCGAGCCAGGCGCAGGATGTGACGCTGGTTATGCTTGCTCAAGGAGCAAGGGCAGCTCGTTCGAATCCCGACGAGTGAGCACGGAAGGGTTGATGAGAGGACGATCACGACTATCCAGCCAACGCGTTACAATTCAAGGATGCAGCCTCGGCCCCCAGCACAGATTCCTCGGACGGATCCGGTAAATCGTGTCGAAGTCCGGCGCTCGAAGCAGCAGAAACTCGCCGCGTTATCGTGGGCGAGGCCCTCCACTCGTCGCTGCGTGTAGCGGCGCTGCGGAGTCACGGTCCATCGCGTCCTATAGGCCCACTCGTCCTTGGTATTCTCGAGTCCCCCAGACCGTTTGAAGAACTCGTTTGTGCCAGGAGACATCGGGGGGATCGGGGGAAGATGCCCGGGACACGACGTTTGCTCAAGTTGCAAGCGAGTCCGCAAATGCCCATTCCGAGTGGGCGATCCGGCAACAAGAGCGCGCGCGATGCGGCGGAAGCAAGAGCCTTCCCGTGAGAACGCTGCAGACTCCCGTCCGCGCTAACCGAGCTGCACACAGAGCGGTTTGCTGTGAGCGGCACACATGCTCGGTAGGCCCGCGCTTGTCGAGCGTGGCGGCGTCGCAAGCACGCGGGCGGGCAGGAGGACGTGCGGCGTGAACAGGGGGGGAGCAGGATCCGCGCTCCACCGAGCTGCACGATCCCGTCGACTAGTCGATCCGCCCGAGTACCAAGCCAGGAGCAGGATGTGAAGATGGGGATAGAGGCGCTGCTCAGCTTGGAAAGATCCATACAGCTCGTTTTGAATCTCGACGGACGAACACGGAAGGGTTCAGGAATGGACGATCACGACGCTCCAGCGAATAGGTTACGATCCAAGCCTGAGGATACAGCCTCGGGAACTAGATTGAAGTCTTGCGCTCAAAGCAGCAGGAACTCGCTGCGTTGTTTGGGCGAAGCCCTCCCTTCGTCGCGCATCCAGTGTGCGAGTTCGCGCCGTACGAGGTCCTTGCGCGCCTGTGGTTTCTTGCCAGCGAGCGAGCAATGCATTAATGAGCATTGAGCAAAGACTGAGGACGAGCACCGCCACTGATCGGCTGTCGGAGCGCGTGCCGCTCCGAGCGACCGAGGCAGATTCCGTGGATCCTGCCAGTGCTATGATACGAACGGAATCACCGTCCCAAGGGCCAAGTACATGCTGATCGAACTCTCCATCAGGCACTCAGCGCAGGCTCTGAGCAGCGACCTGCAACTGGGTCGGCTACGCCACGGATCGCGAAAGCTCAGAAGGCCCAAGACCTCGGCCCCCAGCGCGTATCCGATGACTGGGATGTCCAGTGGGTGCGTAGAGCGCCATGTCGAGCCGGGCGGCAAGTCAGCGGGGCGCGCGATGCGGCGCAGCATTCGACGTGCACGTTGCATCAGCGCCCCCCAGATGACAAAGGCCGGTGGGCAGGGCAGCCCGGCGCATACTTTCTTATTCAATGTAGGTGCACCGTATACGTCCCCGGTGCAATGCACACCTTTTTGACGAATGGGCAGCACAATCCAGTGGGGAAGCTCCCGCTAGCGCTGACGGTGGGATTGATGCTGCAATCGAAGAGGCACGCGGAATGCAGGAAGGGTTCGCGAGGGACGCGCGAGCATCGGCGATGAGCAACTCTGGCGAATCGAGTTCCGCGCTCAGTGTCATTCATCAGGCCGCTGCCAGCTCCCCCCAGTTCAATGCGACTTGCAAGTCTGACAAGTCGTCGATGAACTGAAGGCTAGGACTTCCGCGCCGTACGGCCGCACGAATCCAATGTAAGTACGTTCCACGTGAATTGATGTTCTCAGCGGTCCCCAGGAGGTACGCTACTTCCGGTGAGCCGGCGATCCCGCCACCGTAGCGCGACGCAAACTCTTCGCTTCCGCATTCGTCGACATTCTAAGTTGGGAGGACGGCGCCGAGGGCAGCTCGGTCGAGTCCGAACTTGCGAAGGTTACCAAGGTGCCATCCCGCCGATGGAAGAATAGGTCTGAATGCAGCGCTAGCACCGAGGTAAGGCGCCCCATTGCGATCGCGAATTAGACGATAATCATCGCAGGTAGCCCAGAGGAGCCGCGGGGCTTCAAGATCGCGCAAGTGGAGGACGATCAGAGGCTATGATCGCGGGGTCCGCGCTCCGAAGAGCAGCACGACACCACAGGAAGTATGCAGGTCCTTTGACATGGCGCTACAGGACAGCATCGACGCATGAACAACTCTACATTCAAGCTTTGCGCAACCTCGGACACCGTGATTGAGCTCGCCATGGGATTCCGTTCGCGATGGGATTCAAGATTTCGGAGCGAGGTTCCGCTGGTCGATCAGTGGCAGCGGACTCACGACCGACTTACACCAAGCTCCTTGTAGAGAAAGCAAAGTAAGCTACGGCAGCGGCCTCGGCCACCAGCGCATCTCCCTCGGCCTCGCATGATAGAAGTGTTGCCCAGTGCCATACGGATGCCAAGATCCTGCGCTCGAAGCAGCAGGAACTTGCTTTGCTCTCGTAGGCAAGGCCTTCCGCTCGCTACTCGTCGCGCACGAGGCTGACCGACAAGCGCATCTGGTTTGTGAGCTCGCGCCATACGATGTCTTCTCCCGCCTGTGGTACATCGCATTCCCGGAAAAAGCTGGTTTTCTCGATATAACGCATATATCTGCTGCTAAGTACTTGAGTCCCGCGCCATACGGCCGCACGAACTCGTGTACGTAGAATCAGATTCTACACGTATATATATAAAGCTGCGTTGATCAAAATGCAAGGATCCTGCGCTTAAAGCAGCAGGAACTCGCTATGCGGTCTCGAAGGCGTGGCCACGGAGACACACCGTGCGCGTCTGCGTTCCCGATTGAGGATGGCCAGGGGAGGACGGCATCGCAAGCGCGGGGAGGGCGAACATCGTGCATCGAACTTGAAGCGGTAACCATTCTGTAGTTACGGCGAGCGAGTTTTGCGAGCGAGGTTGGGTCCGGGGTACTGAATCATGATGCGACGCTGGCGCTGACATACTCGAGGCGCCCCGAAGGGAGCAAAGTCGAACGGGACCGTCTCTGCCTCCCAGCGCATCCGCGGCGGCAATGCTCGCAGTCTTGAATTCCGCGCTTGACAGCAGCGTGAATTGGTACCTGGAATGGCTCCCAGCTCCCCCCCCCAGTTCAGCGGGGTCTTGCTACACAAGTCCTCGGTCAACTGAGAATTGAGGGCCGGCAGTCCGATGTCGCCTGACTCCATCTGTGTCAGCGCCAGGTCGCGCTGCGAGCGCTAGCAAGCACCGCTATATAGATGATCATCGGTAGATGATCGAGCCCCCCGATCGAGCTGCAGGCGCACGCCGCAAGGTAGGTGGTGGTGTCCGAAAGCACCTCGCCGAGTCGTAGCTTCGAGCGCGCAGAAATGCGCGCAGGCGGGAAACGTCACTCGTTCAGTGATAGCGTCCGTCGGGAGCGCCTCGTTGAGGCGGAAATTCGCGCGCGCAGGAGAGCACGCAGCACGCCACACATCTCGCCGGCAGAAACGTCAGCTGTGCAGCGGCAATACGTGTACCGGCGCCGGAGGTAACGTCTGCGCGCCGACGCGTCGCAGTCCTTGCTTCGAGCGGAGCGTGTCGAGCGAGCGAAGCGCGCAAGCGTGGGAGGAACACAGGCGGCGAGGCACGAGGTGATGTACATGCGGTGCTGCGAGAGCCGTGGCGAAGGCGTGGGATGCCCTCGAGCCTGCGGGAGGCGGCATCCGCTGGTCCAATCTTCATTAGTCGCTTGAATTAACGATTTCTGCGAATTGAAAGCAAGTCTTCGTTCGCGCCCGGGCGTCGGCAAATGACTCGCGGAAAGGGGCATCGGATACACCACCGTCCCGAGGCTGGAAGGCAGCGGTTGCGGGCGTCCGGAAGATACTCGTCGAAGCGGAACGTCAAGCCGCACGCGTCGCAGCCCTAGAGTAGCAGCGCCATAGGCAGCAGCATCTCGCGTAGCAGCGGCGAGCGTGCGGTGTGGCTGCGGGAGCGGCCTCGCTCTTGGTCAAAGCAAAACGTCGCGAGTGGAGCAGCACATGCCACCGTCCTAGAGCAGCAGCGCCATGGGCAGCAGCATCTCGGGTAACAGCACATGATGTGCACTGCGAGGCGACGGCTGTATCGAGGCTGTTGCACAGGCCTAGGGCGCGAGGGAGGACGAAGCGCACGGGCGGAGACGTAATGTGCATTCGGTGTAAGTGTCGGAGGCGCGGGACGCCGCGCAGGAAGAGGTTGCGACGAGGTTGATGAGGGCGCAGACGGTGCCAGCACATCGTCGTGGGCACATCGATCAGGTCATTGATCGGCCTGATACATCGCGCGGGGCGTCTCGGAATGGCTCCGAGAGACCGTGACACCGGTACACTCATGATACCGGTACACTCAGGCAAAGCTGCTTGCCCCCGGACTCAGATCCCGTGTAGCTCCCCAGCGGTCCGCGAATGAGACGGGCCCGCAGTATAGCGCCAAAATTGCGCAGGAGCGAGAGGCACAGAGCAGTGTATGTTGTGCGCAACACCCAATAGATGTGTTCGTGACGGAATGGCTGCCGAGTCTGCGCCGACCGAGCGCGTGCGGAGCGAGGCACCGAATGCACCACCTTCGCGGGGCTGGAGCGCAGCAGTTGCGAACGTTCGGAAGACGCGGAACATCGCGAGTGGAGGGGACCCGCACCGCAGGTGTCGCTGTGCAGGGCCTTAGGCAGCAGCGTCTTGAGCAGCGGTGCGAGGAGCGCCATGAGCGCGTGGTACGGCTGCGCAGCGGCGGGGCACAGGACGTGGACACGGAGTGTCGCGAATGGGAGAAGACGCGCAACGCGCGGCGCATGTGCACGGCGGGGAGCGCCTGCGACGTGCGTGATGTGCTGCGTGCATTCGAGCGTGCGGTGCGTGGAGATGGCACAATAGGCACCGCGCTCGGAAAGGTGTCCCGCAATAGGAAAGCATGCGTCCTCTTCGCATGCTGCAGAAGCCGGCAGTTCACGAGAGTAGGACCATCCCGCGGGCAGCTCGTTCTACTCACGAGTAGGACTGCGCCATGGAAGGGAAGGTACACCGAGTTTTTGTTAAGTTTTCTGAAGGGAAGACATGGAGAGCATAGCGGCGCCGCGCGCACGAAGGCAGCGCGGGAGAGGGAGAGCATAGAGTTGACCCTCGCGCGGAAAATGAGCGAAGATTGAAGCTCAGATTGCGAGCAAGGAGGGGTAGGGGGGCAGCGAATTCCAAAGCTTTGACACGTCAAAGAGAAGCCGTCAGATATTGGGGTTGGGAGCAGTGTAAATACAAGGCTCCCCGAGGAGTAATTCATCCAGTGATTGAGCGGCCGTTCAAGAATCGATCAGGAGCGGTGCACATGCCCTCCGAAGAGTGAGTCATCCTGGTGAGGGGGATGAGGGCAGGCGGGCTGGAGATCGTGACGTGAGCCAGGGAAATTCGAGGGCCCCCCAGCCATTTGTACTTCCAGTACAGCGAGGACAGCGCCAGCGGCAGCTCGTGCGCTCACGGGTAGACATGGGAATCACGGAAGGACAAAAAGGGGGGTGGCCGATGAGGAGGAAAACTCGGCCACATGAGCAACGAGTCCGTAGCAAGGCTGCACGCCGAAGCCGCGCCATCACTGAGGACCGGACTGGTTGCGAGGAGGGACAGCGAGAGAGCGGCTGCAGGGCAAGCAGCGCCAGCGTCTCAAGGCCGTCGTGGGGTGGAAAAGGTCGAAATCAGGTCATTGATCGACCTGAAACACATTGAGCGGGACGTGGCGGAGTTCCTCGGAACGTCCCGGGTTTGCTCCGAAAGGCCCCGCAAGCCTCAGATCTCGGGCGATAAGCTCGGAAACTTGAGGGAGAGGGGTGGGTGGAGCAAGGAATCAATTGATGTGGATGAGGACCTTATCCGACTCGACTTCACCGCTCACTGCTGAAGGCCACGGTGATGCCACCATTGTGAAGCGTGTGTTCTTTGGAACCTTCGAACGGAGATGGGAAGTCGAGGGAGGCAGTGTGCAGCAGTAGGCTCGAGGCCTCTGCGCTTCTAACCAGGGATGAAGAGGCGAGCGGGAGAAGCTCACCTCTGCGATGACCGTTCGCCCGGGCATTTGGCAGCCCAACGCGTTGCTGCCCGGCATGCAGAGCCGGAGTAGTTTATACGCATACTCAGGCATGGCCCGGTCCGGGATATAAGTCACACAGTCCACAGGTCAGTCTCGAGGTGTTCTCAGAGGATGATCATGGTGGTTTGGGTGTAAGGTAATATATCTTGTTATTTGTACAAGGTTGGCTAAAGTACTCAAACTAATAGTATATAATCCCTGGGTCACTCGGATATGTCCCGATCGGGTAACCCCCCGTCACAGCAGGCGGGAACGCAACGGAGATCGGGGCGCCATTATCAAGGACGATCGACGACGGAAGTCGACGACGGGTGCGCCGCGGTAGCGGTTTCTTGGGCAAACCAGGCGGTGTCGGCGTAAACGGGCGTTCTTCCGCAACGCGCCCCGGAGGACAGCTCGCGCGCGGTATTTCGTGCACAAGACTAGCCTCTGAAAACACGGCGTCCTCGGTGTTATCACCCGGCACTCTCGCGGTTTTCTCCGTCACCAAACCCAAAGTTCCAAAGCGCCAAGCGGCGAGACGCTCCAGCATGTCGAAATTTGGTCCTAGCATCGGTTCCTGCGGGATAAGGTCGAACGACGCCGGCAGCATCCGCGCTGAAAATTGTCGGGAAACCATGCCGCTATGGTCATAATCAGGATAATCCAGGACCGCGGGACGACCATCCTTGAGATCTTGCAGATATGTCGTAAGAGCGGCGCCGAGAAGAAACGTCGCCTGCGCGTTGGCAACTTTGAGCTCCGTCGCCTCGGGTCCCGCCAGACCATCGGCCGCGCCCAGGACACTGTCGTCCCCGTCGAAACCAATAACGTGGAAGATAACGAGCATGATATGGAACATCCACGACGCTTCCCCTGGCACAACCACCGGCGTCAACGCAACGCGGAACTCGTTTTGTCGAATTTGCGCTGCGAAAAACTGCGCGACATCACAACCTGTCCCACAACGAGGTCGCGAGGAATATTGCTCACCATATGTCGCACCAGGTCGCGGACGCGAGCGCGTATCTCAGCACGTTGCTCGCGGTCGAGGCTGCCCACGGTCTCGGTTGCGGATCCATCGCAAAACAGACAAGTCATCAGAACGAAGACCTTAAACCGGAGATTTTCATGAAGAAACTGGGCAAGACCGCCGGGAGGAATGAAGAAACGGTCCAGCGGCCATTGAACGTTCGTGGCGATAAGACGGCGGCTGGCTTGGGCATCCATGAGGAGGTTCGGAAAGTATGGGTTGGATTACTGGGCTGGGTTCTTTTATGGTCTCGTCGACCAGGGATGGTCGACATTTAAAAGTTGAGAGGGGGTGTGAGCACCCATGGTGCTCTGGCTATGGCACAGCGTCACAGAAACCACCACAACGACACCCACAACACGACACTGCCCGTATTTCCCGAACGAGCAACCACGGTTTCCTAATCCGGCAACGCAATGTCGCGACAATTCCACTCGATCCCCACTTCGCCGCTCCTCGCACACCCACAACAAGTACCAACCATGCCCACGCGATCCCCTGAAACGGTCCCGATGACCACCCACACGGCCGCCACGGAGGCCACAACAACCACGAAACCAACCACCAGCCCCTATCTCGCTCTCTACAAAAACCACGGTTTTCGCACCCCGCGCTCAAGACTGTACGCTCTCGACCGAGCCTCGACATACCACGACCGACGCCGGCCCCACCACAAACGAGGGCGACACATGACGAATACCACCACAATCCGCGACCGACTTGAGCGCCATGAGCAACGGGAGCACGCGGTTTCCGGACCTTGGGACCTCGGCACACCTCGACCACGCTCTCCTCCGACGCAATCGCGATTGCCAAGCGCCGCCTAGCCGCGTAACGACGGCGCGAACACCACACTACAAAAGAAAACCACCAACGAACACCGAACAACCGCGACTTGGTCGCTCACCCGCGACATTCCTCTCCACAGAGAAGCTCTCAAGCTGTCAGCCTCAAACACCAGAAGCTCGGACGGGCGGATCTTGAGGGACGCGCGTCTCGAGAAGGCGGTGCGAGCAAGGCATAAAGGGCAGGCAAGGGAGGGGCGTTTCAGTAGTTCACTCCCGGGCTAGGATTCTCCCCCACTACTCTGTGTATCTAAAACCCACACCAATAAGGATTGACCACGACCACACCTTCTTCGCATCTCAAAGCTTGTCCTCCAAGGCACTCTACTCCCACCCTCACGCAGCCTGAAAAAGCCACCAGGCTCGCGCTCACACACCCCGCACCGCGTCGCGACATTTCTTCCTACACAGGTCCTTCCGTGTCGTAGTGGAAGGGTTCGACCGCGGATTTCCCCCTAGCAAATCGTCTACCAAACGACCGGACTCACCCTCCGCACCGGAGACCGTTGACGTCAAAGTCACTCGCGAGCGAACCCCTTGGTTCGCCCACCGACACGATCACGTGCCCCGTTCAAAGGGGAGAGGCATTGGATTAGGTCGAAGCGCTGAGGCTTTGGAGGTTCTGAAGGAGCGCATCGGCGACATTGCGTCCTAAGCGGAACAGGTATCTTCACTTTCTACACCGTATTCTTCGCTGACATAGCCCGGCAAACCGCGACTTTCCTGCGCCAACCGCGGTTTTCCACACAAAACCACAAGAGCCTCGCGCTCCCAACCCACGCACACACACACACCCGCGGTTTTCACTGCCTATAAGCCTGCCTACAACGTGCCAGACGCCCTAGGGACCACGCTCTTACAAACCCCCTAGAGGACGAACAGGCCACCGACCGAAACCCACACCCATTCCCTCGGTAGCGCCGCTGTCCGCATCACAGCGTGAACCCCGCTGAAACGGTTGCTCAGAAACTAAGCGTGCAAATGAAAAACAAACTAAACCCAACCAACCAAGTTATCGCACTATCGTCCTCTGACTAAACAGATGCACTCTAGCACAACCCCCGGAAACCTGGACTTAATCCACTAAACACCTCTTTACTGCACCAAAGTTTATCTGACGAGATCAGGTCTTATTAGACACAAGTGTAGGTCTAAGGAGCTCCAAGTCAAGATTTAAGGTTTCTGCACAAGAAAGGTCTCGTAAGAGAGGAACTTCCAAGTTGGTTATGGTATAGTCTCGTCCGTAGAATTTGACAGAGTCAAGATTCTTAGGAGTATGAGTCTTGTGGGACTTTAGATTTTAAGCTTCTCAGCTATATGCAAGATACGGTTTTTAAGGCCGGCAAGGTTTTTAAGGCTTCTGCCTGATTCTCTTTATCGGAGCGGATAAACGGTCTTCGGAATGACTTCGGATCTCAAAATTCCCAGTTCAACGGACACGGAGTACTTCGGAGTTACGGAGCGGATTCAACGGAGACGGATACGGTTTAGCACGGAGCTCGACGATCTTAAGAACGGACGATTTATCAAAAGAAACTTTAATTCGGGACACTATCGCAAGACAGCGGAATTCCAGAGTAAAGCCCTCAACCAAATCCTAGCTGTGATGAGGGACAATGGTAGTTGCCTCGTACACGAACTGGGGTCCGATTCAGTGCCGTCCTCTCTGCTCCTCTGGTCTTTATACTACAGGTATTTACAATTACAAACGATGATCGACTACTTTGGTATACATTGCTTATTAAATAGTCGTCGGATATGCTGCGCGGTTTATGTGATTGGTGGGCCGCGCCCCCTAGGTGTCTGTCTTGAGAGTTGGGGTTGTTACGGTTCCTAGGTTTCTAGCCCCTCGATCGGTATAGGACAACTCCTGTTGAACGAGCTGTGTGGTGCATTTCTTAGCCCTGGTCTCCTCCCTTTACGTTCTCTCTTCGTTACTTAGGTAGCGCTGGGCCGTAGCTTTCCAACGGTACCACATACTATAGGTTTCCACGGGATGTACCCCTAAGATTCCGATAATCTTAGACGAACAATCCTAATCTCCTTCGGACATCTCCGCTGGTCTAATGACATGTCACGTGACCCCGGCGCGTCGCGTATTCCAGCTAAGCACGATAAAACTTTGTGGGTTCTAAGGTTCGTAGGTCTGGGGCTTCAACCTTACTTCGCAGAGTGGATGTTCTAAGCCTCCTGGTTTGGTGGATAATAATCCTGATTAACCAGCCACACGGAGATGTGCTGGTTCTTAGATGCGCGCTGTAAATCGCAAAAAGTGCGTGTTTCATAGCTGGTTTTTCTAGCGGCTTATCATCTCCCCCATTCTTTAATATTGACTGTCCCCAGTCAAGCCTTTCTCTGCTACTAGAGGTATATTTTGTTCCCCATAATTTTTCTGACCTTCGTACATCTTAGGATTTATACCCAGTTTCGCGTTCTTAGCCTAAGAACGCGGCTTCGGCTTTCTCCGCGGCTCGGCCCGGGTCTGACGGCTGTGTCATTACTGCGCTTTTAGACAAAAGAAGCATGGATCGCCCATCAAAACATATGTAGATCGCCGTGTAGGTCGATCCTCTCGGAACCAAATGTTATCCCCTTTGTACCATGTTGTAGATCACAACATTTCGTTACTGCTGATACCCCATACTTTAGGTTTTTACTTGATGCTGCCTTAGGATTTGTGAAAACAATTCCTAGAACAATGCAAGTCTCCGCCGTTTATAGAATTCGGACTAGCGCCGCTATTTTTGGATTCAATTAGGAAGCCCAAGCTCTGGAACACGAAGTTCATTTGGGCCCGGTTTATTCCTAAGGCGCTGCGCAGCCTATTCAAACGCCCGCTCATATAAGGCGGGTGGGCGGTCGACGCCCATCAATTCCCCCTTCCTTTCGTACCACCACCATCTCGTCCCAATGACCGACCGTCGTACCGCTCCAACTTCGTCCCCGTCTAAGGCCGCCGCCGCCTCACCGCCCAAGACTCCGACCAGTCGTCGCGCCATCGAGGCGCCCAAGTCCTCCGGCAAGCCCAAGTCTGGCAAGCGCCCTGCTTCGCCATCGACTTCGGAACTCGATGTCTACGCGCCGTTCCGCCACCCTTGCGCCCAAGCCCTTGTTCAACTTATGTTGGACTCGGCTCTTCCTTCCGGCGGCAAGGCGATGCGCGCCCAAGTCCGCGCTACCATCCACGAGGCAACTCCAGCCTTGGTGCGCCCAATTTTACTTATAGCTTTCTTAACTTTTACTTACTTGTCTGCCTTAGGAATGGCACTACCGTCACTGGTCCGGCGTCGGTGCTAAGCTCGATAGGACTTTCCGGTTCTTCTACGTGAACCTCCGTGACCTGTTCGAGTTCTGCGAGGAGATCCCCGAGTCTTGGATCAACTACACGCCTCCCGAGGCGCCAGCATTGGTGCGTCCTTAGGCTCACCTACTTTCTTCGTACTAACTTTCTTGTACTTAGGCTAGCGGCGAGGAGCCGCCCGTCTTCAAAATGCCGCGAGGGCCCGTCGCGCCCTTGGACACCGCCGTCCCCGACCTTTCGTCGCTCACGCTCATCGACGTCGACCTCGACAAGTTCGTCGTCGAGCCCATCGTCCAGCCCCCGCCCAGCAAGCGTACCAGAGTCGCTTCGACTTCGAAGGCCAAGGCGCCCGCGCCTAAGGACGACGACGGCGAGCAGGACGCAGAGGGGGAGGAGGAGGAAGCGGAGCCAGCGCCCCCGAAGGAGCGCCTCCGTTCCGCGTGCGTTTCCTTTACTCTGCCTTAGATCTTACTAACTTCATTTACTTTTCCTTAGAGCGGCCAAGGTGGCCAAGAAAGGCAAGGGCAAGGCCAAGAAGAACGTAAGTCAACCTTAGGTTGACTTTCATTCTTTCCTTGCTAACTCTTTTACAGACTATCCCCAACCCTAAGTTCGACATCTTCCGCGACGACCCCCGCCTGTCCGACGATTCCGACGACGCCGCTGACGACCGCGCCAAGGAACGCGACATTGACAACCTTCCGCCCGCGATGCCCTTCGTTCACGTCGCGCCCGAGGTTGGCGAGAAGATCAAGCTCTCGCGCGTCAAGGATATTGACGTCGACGACCTCGCGTCGAAGGTCGCCAATGCTCTGAAGGTCCAGATCAAAGGCGCCAACAAGAACCAGACGCGTAAGTCCCTTCTTTACTTAAGTTCCTACTGATTTCAACTTTACCGTTCTTAGCCAAAACTCAACTTGCGGTCGACATCGGCGGCATCAGCCCTTGGCTCTACCTCGTGAAGAAGAAGGACAACGTCAAGCAGCGCGTTTACCAAAACCGCTCCTTGACTCAGTCCTCTTCGCGCGAGTCGTCGAGCCACGACTTCCAGTACCGCTTCGACGGTGTCCGCCTCATCAACGAGAAGCCGGTGACGGAGGTGAAGCTCGAGGATGGCATCCTGGTACGTCTCCCTTAGACTCCCACTTTTACATCTTACTGACTTAAGATTTCAACCAGCCCTTAGAACCATGCCTCCTCTGCGTCGCCCTTCGCGTCAACTGCGTCCACGTCGGCTACGGCGCCGACTGCGTCAACTGCACGCGCCTCCGAGCCCACTGCGACGATCGCCGCTCTATCTACGAGCGCATCGAGATGTTCCAGGAACTCTCGGCTCAGTACGAGGTCGCCTCTGGCGGTAAGTTCTTAAGTCTTCTCATTTTCCACATTTACTAACTTCTGCATTTCTTAGAAACGCAGCACCTCGTCGACGAGTACGGCGCCGCCTTTGAGTCCGCGCGCCTCGCGCAGCTCGTCTACCACCGCGCCATCAAAGGCTTCGGCATCCGCCTCCAGAACCTTCGTGAGCACACCGCCCGCTGCGTCCGAGCCTTTGGAACCGATGGCTTCCTTTCTCGTTTCTACTCAGAGGACGGCAAGCCCAAGATCCTCGAGGCTCTGGACGAGCACCTCAAGCAGACCGCCGACGCCGGGAAGGTCGAGGAGGAGGAGGAGCAGGAGGAGGAGCAGGAGGAGGAGCAGGAGGAGGAGGAGGACAACGGCGAGATGGACGTTGACGACGAGACGAAGGTACGTCTCGATTTCTATCTTCTCTTTCCGTTCTAACCTCCCCTTCCCTTAGTCGGCCTCGACGGCTTAGGGGCCGTTCTTAGGATTTCCTTCCTTTACAGGTGACTTATGCGCGTAGCTTTATAGCTACCCACAAGTCACCTTAACAGTACTTAGGTTTTCCTTCGTCGTTCCTCGTCTTCGCGCTTGACTGGGTGGCCTCGCGGACCTTTATCTACATCTACTTACTCGAAGCCATGGACTTCACGAATAACTACCTACCGCTATCTGTACTTATAGAATAACGTGATATTTTCTTGGGTCTCATGACTTTGCGTGAACTTAAGTCTGCCTTAAAGAACTCTTAAGAACTTAGAATCTTTTTCAAGAACTCAAGTTCTTAAAGCCCCTTAATGTGACGTGTTCTGTCTAAGTCCCAATCTTATCTTTGTTATCTAGAAGCCCTGATTGACAGCTGGTGGCTGTGCATCGGCAAGTCAGGCGCATATCAGCATCTGATTACTAGTCCTCTTAGGGTCATAACCCCTAAGATCCTAGCGACAGTTTCCTCAAGTCTTTAAGACGAGGTTATGCGTCATATTATGCTTACATTACTTGCTTCTAAGTACAACGGACTCTAGGGGATTCAGATTACTGATCCCTTAGTCCGCCGTTCTTTGGCTTTTACTGGACTTCAACTTACGATAATACGACTCTTGGCGTTCTTAGGGGCGAATACAATTTTTGTAACGCTTTGACCCTATGAACTTCATAGTGCATATTTCTATACATTTTTGGCCCTGACCCTGGCCGGACTTGTTTCGATCATATCCGCACGGCTAGGTGTCTAAGAACCCAGGATATATAATATCTTGGAGACTTTCACTTGGATATTTCGATTTCTCGTACTTTGCCCACCCATGGCAAACCTTTCCCTCCTTATGTGGAAGAACGATGTCTTGACTATGCTCTCCGAGCGCAAGGTACTTTCATTCGTTCTTAAGCATTTTTCCCCTTTTGACGGCCATTACTAGCCTAAGGACGCTTGTTCTGAATGCAAAGCTCAGCACTTCAAGTGTATTCCCGTCCGCTACGGTCTCTGCTGCAAGCAGTGCGGCTTTATCGGATACTCCAAGTGCACCTTTACCACCTACGACGCTTGGGAGGACTTTATTGCGGCGGAAGATCTTAAGATCAACGACCTTCATAGTGCGTCCTTTCCATCGTTCTTAGAGCATTACTGACGATTTCTTAACCACCCAGAGGTTACACCCGACCACGCCCTTCAGGCTCGCTTAGCCAACTGGCGCGCTATTTATCTGCACGTCCAAGGCGTTATGATCTCTGAAGCGGAGTCTGATATCCGCGACAACATCCAAGTTCTTAGCGAGTATCTCACTCGTATGGAACCTTCCGCCGTCCAGATCTTCTACAACATGCTTCGTACCGACATCGCATCGCTCGACATGCATATCGCGATCCAAAGCGTCATTTCCGTCAACGAGGATTTCGCCCGTCTTAAGACTTTCTCGCCCCAGGTCAAGGCTGCTCGAGAGATCCGAGAGTCCTCGTTCTTTAGAACGCTCCGCCCGCTCTTCCGCGGATTCGAGGCGGACCAAGGCCTCCCTTCGGGCATTGTCTTCGACAGCGGCGCTCCTGCCTCTAGTTCTAAAGGCGGAGTCCTCGCTTCTCCTATCGCTTTGGCCACCGACGCCGGCATGCTTACTCCTAAGAATCCTAGGCACCGCCTCGCTGACGACCCTTCGGCCGTTCGGGCTGGTTTCGAGGACCTTCATACTGGCTCTCGCTCCATTACTTGGTTCCGGGACGGTCAGCCTGTCTTAGCTAGCGACTCTAACCCTGTGGACTCCAAGGAGAACGATCTACCCGTTACTTCTACTTGATTACTTTACGGCACTAGTACCCCGTAGATACCCTGTACCTTGGCCTATCATCTGCCCTATACGATTTTTCATACGACTCCTTACTGTCTTAGGTTTTGAACATCTTAGACCAGGCTTTTCCGACTTTCGTCGATAGCCGCCCGTCCAAAGACTCCAAACTCCTAAGATTTCTCGATCAACTCCTATCGAGAGCACTTGGGATCCTTGGGTTTTGTGACTGAACGTCCCGTTCTTAGGACTCCTTCATATTTTGACCACTCCTGAGGCGGGTTCCTAGACATAGGGTCGAGGACTTGAATACAGAAAGTCCCACTCCGATAATCGCAAGCGGCCTCGTAGCTTCTATGGTTATATCTCGGACCACGAGGATGGTCTTTGTGCGTCCTATCCCTTTCGCCTCTATTGCTCTTCCACTGAAAGTGGTCGTGTTTTATAGTCAGCTCTGGGCCCATGGCGCACTCCGACAGTCCTGTTGTCCACACCGAAGTCATCCTTACAGCTAAGGCTCTCACCAAGCTCTTCTTGAAGGCTTCGGACCCGATGTCGTTGTTTACACAGCGCGACGACGAGCTCCAAAACGAGATTCAGAAGTGCAACCTTCGCATTCGCCACTTTCTCCAGTTGCGCGACAACTTCGTTACTGCGCACAAGGATCTCCGCTACGAGTACGAGGCCGTCATGAATGATGACGACTATCGCCCCGCTCCGGCCAAACGCCAGGTGAGTCCTTTTTACGCTCTTCCCATCTACTAGTCTAAAGTTCTCTCGCAGACTTCTCTCGAGGTCTAAACACGCTCCTTAAGAACTTTCTCTCTCTCTGGCGCTTCAACAGCGCCCTATCCGTGCTTCAACTGCACATTTTTTTTTTATCACTCTCGTTCTGCCCGCGTCCTATATAGTAGTAGCATGTCAATGATTATTGTTCACGCTCATCCCGTTCTTCCGTTTAAGAAGTAGGCTACTTGTTGGTACGCTTCGACCGTCTCGGGCCTTCGTCCTCCTTGTCAGAGTCCGATTCCCACGGTTGAACTTCATCCTGATCCCGAACTTCTTCTTCATCCGAGGACTCTGATTCCTCAAAGTCCTCTGGCATCGTACGCAACTTCATCTTTCCAAACTGCAGGTCTGGTCCAACGTAAGGCTTATTGCGCTTTGGCAAGTCCCGGACTAGTTCGGCGAGAGCCTCCGGACTCATATCGATCAATTTATGGATGTCATGCGGGATGGCTACGCTATGGCGCGCTGAAACGGTGCACCTGAGTAAGGGCTGCAGAATGGTGACTTCGCGAAGAGCGGACTCTAACACAAAACCCACACACACACACACAACTCACTACAACCAGTACAAAGTGCTAAGATTGAGTTCGGATCCTTCTGAAGTATACAGATAAGATGAATTCTCTCTTTTATTGAAGTGGGACAAGTATCGACTCGACAAGTTTGGTAGAACTAAGTTCGAGATTACAATAGCTTCAGGTAGCTACCAACCGAAGAACAATCGCGAACACACGAAAACACAGACAAGGGGTTTCGGGTGTAAGGATGTTTGTTTGTGAAAGTCTCCCCGGCTCAAGTCTCAACGACTTTAACACGGACGTGAACGGCTTCCTGACGGGCGCTTGACCAGGCCAGGCAAGGGAACAACGACTACGACCAGACTGCTAAACGCGTACAGGTTCCAATAGCCCAACTAACCGAAATATGACCAGGCTGCTAAACGCGCACAGGTTCCAATAGTAACGGCCGCCTGCCTCTAGCAACTTAACTGAGGACTTTATCGAATTCTCGCCGTGACCCTCCACGAGACGAGGTGTGCTTATCTGGAACTGCTGCCGTGACCCTCCACGAGACAATAGCGTGTACCACCAGAAGCCTTGCAAGCTCAGGAATCAGCAGTTAGCTATAACTGATAAATCTCAAGTTCGCGAAATTGTTAATGAATCAAGACAAAGATATGTTTTTGGTACACAAATCTCCGCAGATACAGAGGACA
>JARJCN010000203.1:0-21430 GCA_029282135.1 Mycena belliarum
TCCTCGAAAGTGGGGATTGTGTCGTTGTAATACATTTCCTCTTCGTCACTGTCCGTTTCCTCCTCTTCGTCATCTGGAATCTCCGGTTCGTCATCGTCATCTTCGTAGTCCGTTTCCTGGCACAGACTAGGGTTGCATGAGCAAGACTTGCTGACCCCAACCACACCACTTACTTGATCTGGCGACAACAGGCGCATAGACGCATCATAAGGCCGAAGTCGGGCTCCCGGGCCTCACTAACTTTACACTCCTGGTATCGCGCGCGCAGGTTAGAGGGTGACATCTTCAATGATACGACACGTACTTGGCAAATCCTGCCAAAGATGAGTCGTGCCCAAGCGCGCTCCGTGTATCCTCGGAGAGGCTTTATAATGCCGTGGTACTTTCTGGACTTGACCCAGATCGCGGTCGCTTGTTCACCCGAATCAAGCAGGTCCCGGAAGCCCTTGTTGACGTCGCGCAGGGCCAGGAGCTCGGCGGGGCTCGTGTAGAGCAAAAACTAGGTGATAGTTTTCAGGCGCAGCTCCGTTCATCTCGAGAGTCCTACCAGTAGGATGATGTCGAGTGGCATCTCTGCAAATAAGTTCTCTTTTGACGGAGCGCCGACCGCGTCCACAAGTGGCACTGAGACCGCTTTCAGCCGCTTGGTGGCTTTTGGCAACGGAGAAGGTTCTCAGCCGGAGGTTCCTCCTGAGAGAATGTACGAACCTCTTTCTTCCATGCCGGGCGGAAGTCGGTGCAAAAAAACGGTCACAATATCAGTCACGCTCATGTCTGATGTAAGTCACGTGTATCCCCCTATGTTTCTTTTCCTCTGGTAGTAGTACCCAGCTGTTTTCACGGCCCTGCCTCTGAAATAGTAGGCCAGTTTGATCCCCAAAAGAAAATGTCAAGGTGATGGGCCATTCCGGTTCAACTGTTAATGATAACTCAACTCCGCAGATTACCCCGTCCTTTTATCGCGCACGGCTCGAAGACGTGCCCTTGATACAGATAAGTTCCAGGTCAACTTTGATTCGGGCGTTATCTGACAAGGCATGCTCCGTGATGATTAACGAGACGGTCCTCAGTTATACACAGCCCTTGATGTGCCGAAGTGGGGCCGCACAACTTGAACGGATGCTAAACTCGTTTTCAGCCCGGAGCGACCCGTCCGAATCGGCGATGGATGATGATGCAACGGCGCACTCAGACAGTCTGTAAACTATAAACGCTATTCAAATATAGACATTGTCTGAGCATGTACCAACGCCCGAACAACCCGTCACGACGTCCCCGCGCTGGATGGCTTCATTTCTCCGTGCCGTCTAAATCTGACCAGATCCAACTGAGATTGACAATCCGATATGGGGCTGGATCATATCTGAGGAGGGTATTAGTTCAAAATGCATGAGAGGACGAGGAAAAGATCCTACTTGTTATCATGCCCGTGTGCGGGCACAACCAAGTCGCGATCGACGACTCCGAGCTACTAGCCTGCCTCCAATCCAACTAAGGGAAGGTTGTCAGCATAAGGTGGCAGAAAAATGGGGGGTGGACTCACTCGTTAAGATCCCCTACGCGTGCAGCTCAGATCCATTGCAAACTGCGCTTCCGCCCAACTCCGTTCTCAACCATCGCAACCCACCCGCGCCGTCCATATCTGCTTTTCTCCGCGTCGCAGCACCTAGTAAGGAGCGGTGCGGGCGCGCGGCCTTGATGTAATCGTCGCTCGTCTTAAGCTAAAAACGAGAAGAGCGTGAGCCGAAGGGAGTGCAGAAAACGAGGAACGAGCTTACTCATCACAATCCCCTCTCATCATCGCAACGCCCCCGCGCACCGGTCAATATCTAGTTTTCTCCGCGTCATAGCACCTAGTAAGGAGCGGTGCGGCGGCGCGGCCTTGATGTAATCGTCGCTCGTCTTAAGCTAAAAACGAGAAGAGCGTGAGCCGAAGGGAGTGCAGAAAACGAGGAACGAGCTTACTCATCACAATCCCCTCCATCATCGCAACGCCCCCGCGCACCGGTCAATATCTAGTTTTCTCCGCGTCATAGCACCTAGTAAGGAGCGGTGCATACGACGCGGCCTTGATGTAATCGTCGAACGCCTGAAACTATATCTAAGAAGTGTGTGAGACTTGAGGCGCGCAGGAGAGAGAGGAGGTAAGCTTACCCGTCGGAGTCCCCTCCATATCCAACCCATCGCAGCGCCCCCACGCGCCGTCATATCGTTTTCTCCGCGTCGCAGCACCTAGTAAGGAGCGGTGCACGACGCGGCCTTGATGAATCGTCGACGCCTTGAAGCTATATATCTGAGAAGTGTGTGAGCCTGAGGCGCGCGGAGAGAGAGGAGTAGCTTACCCGTCGGAGTCCCCTCCATCATCCAACCCATCGCAGCGCCCCCCGCGCCGTGCATAGTTTTCTCTCCGCGTCGCAGCACCTAGTAAGGAGCGGTGCATACGGCGCGGCCTTGATGTAATCGTCGACGCCTGAAATATATCTGAGAAGTGTGTGAACTTGGGGCGCGCAGGAAGAGGGGTAAGCTTACCCGTCGGAGTCCCCTCCTCATCATCCAACCCATCGCAGCGCCCCCCGCGCCATCCAGCTCTATTTTCTCCGCGTCGCAGCACCTAGTAAGGAGCGGTGCATACGGCGCGGCCTTGATGTAATCGTCGAACGCCTGAAACAATATATCTGAGAAGTGTGTGAGACTTGGGGCGCGCAGGAGAGAGAGGAGGTGAGCTTACCCGTCGGAGTCCCCTCCATCATCCAACCCATCGCAGCACCCCCGCGCGCCGTGCATATTTAGTTTTCTCCGCGTCGCAGCACCTAGTAAGGAGCGGTGCGTACGACGCGGCCTTGATGTCATCGTCCGCCATCTACAACCGTGGTACGCAACGCCCCCGCGCGCCGGTCAATATCTGGTTTTCTCCGCGTCGTAGCACCTAGTAGGGAGCGGTACAAACGGCGCGGCCTTGATAATCGTCGTCGTCCTTCTCTCGCGGCCCCGCGTACTCATTCGAGTGCGGTGCGGCCGGTTTGCATGATCTGGGGTACTTAATTCTGGAGCAGCTATCAGCGTTGCGGCAGAAAAGGAGGAAGAGAGGGACTCACTCGTTACAGTCGCCGGCTGCGCGTACAACTGATCATTTGACTGGTCTGGGCCAGTTTTCGACATTTGGGTTACTTGATTTGATTTGATTTCGAGACGAGACTTTACATCTGAAGGGTTGTTAGTATAGATGCGCAGGGGCGCAGAGGCGGCGTACCCATCACAGTCCCCGGAGAAAAGTCTGGGGCCGGTTTTCGTCTGAGGGCCGGCCTTGGAGGTGGGTTTTTGGCATTGGTATAATTGATTTGATTTCAAGACTAGACAACTGAAGACGGTGTCAGCATCGCCGCGCGCAGGGGTGAGGAAGACGTACTCATCACAGTCCCCGAGAAAAGTCTGGGGCCGGTTTTCGTCCAAGGAAGGCTTTTAAAGTTGGGTTTTCAAGGAGGTATGGAAATGAATCTGAGGACGTCGTGGGCATCAGTGCGCACGGGGACTGAGGAAAGCTTACTGGTCACAGTCCCCGTCGAATCTGGGGCCGGTTTTTGGGGTTGCGTATTAGGGTTCGGTTTCAAGCAAGTCGGAGGCTAGAAATCTGAGGACGTTGTCAGCATTGGAGCACAGGTGGGTTGAGGACGGCCTACTCGTCACAGTCCCCTTCGGCAAGTCTGGGGCCGGTTTTTTTTTTTGAAAACGGATAACCTGCGGATAAACGTGAGCGGCGGGGCGCGCAGGCGGGATGGGGGACGTACGTCGGTCTGAGACCGCGTCGGCGGGTGGTCCAGCTGGACTCTGCTGGTTGACTGGCGAGCTGACTGGTGCTAGAAGCAGAATGAGATGAGGATCTTAAAACAAGAGAAAAAGGGGCACGCACGGGCTCGTCAGCCGAAGATTGCGGGACTGGCGATGGGCGCTGAGGTCTGTGAGTACAGCAACAACGACGAGTGTGTAGGTGCGTACATCCGCGAGCCGATGAACGGCGGCCCTATGGCGAGCTGGCTAATCAGCTTGTCGAGCAACACCTGGCATCGATAACGTTAGGGCAACTTGCGGCGACGGGCGAGACGCTCACCGCAGGGGAAATAGGCTAGAGGCCCTGTGCACGTTGGGTAACATCATACATACATGGATCCGGGTGGCGGGGCTCGATGCGCATGGGCTGGGGAGCGGGCGCAGAGCAGGGTGAACAACGAACTGAGGAATCTGCTAGGCCCAGGCTGTATTTATACTGGGGCGGCTGGACTGTCTCACTGTCGGAAGCGCGCGGATGGAGGTCTCGGTTGATCGAATGGAGACTTTGAACGCCCGCGTGTTGCCGTGACGGTCCCGGTGAGCCGCCTTTTCATCCGCCACATAGACTGAACCCCCGACCAGCTAGACTACTCCCCGTGCGAGCGCGAGTCGGGGGCGGGGCGTGGGGACGTGGAGTCAGCGCGCACGGCGCCAGGTCCGCATGCCGTCGTACCCTTCGGCGGCGGGGATTCGGCGCGCGGCGTGGAGGGGGCGGCCCATCGCGCGAAGTGGCGCCGAGCCCAGCGCAACTCGGAGGACGGGGGGCGGGACGTGGGAGTCATGCGCAGGGGGCAGCGGGCGGGGCGTGCGAATCGGGCGCGGAGGCGTGCGAGGCGGTGGGCGGCGGGCGGAGGGCGTGAATCGTGGGGTTGCGTAGGTAGAGGGCAATGGAGGAGGGGGATGTGTCTGAGACGGCGGCGACTTGGGCAGCGAGGGCTGGGCAGTAGCGGGAGGCTCTTGCGTCCCGGTGTCGGGGTCAGCGCCGCCTCATCGTTGGCGGCTGCGGTGGCTCGAGCCGGCGGCGTCGACGGACGCCACGTCACGTCACCACCCGGAGCCGCGCGAGCACAGCGCCCCGCGGATTCGCGGGCGCCTCTGCGGGTGCGGCACGGGGTGCTTCGACTGGGGCGCCAGGTGCGTCCTCGGAAGGGAGCAGCGCCCAGCGCGGGGGATGCTCTGCGTGCCCTGCGCGAAGCGGCGGCGAGCAAGCTCGGTGGGGGTCGACGCTGCGCGGCGTGGAGATGTAGGGGGAGCGTACAGGACGTGCTAATCGGGGGTGAAGCTTTTGAAGTGGTGGTGGACGCAGGTGGGCGCGCGGCGGACAGCGGACTCGAAGACGGGGGACGGGCGACGTGCGGGTGTGGACTTGCGCCGAGCAGACACCCGCGGAGTCGCCAGGACCGACGCAGGCGGGCAGCGGCACTGAGCGGTGGAAGAGGCGGTCCCGAAAGTCGCCGAGGTTCGGAGCGTCGGCCGCATCGGACCGGTCCGACATCGTGACCCGCGGATCAGGCGGCAAGTCGGCGGCAAGCCCTCCCGATCAAGCGAGACCCTCATCCCAGTCCCGCCTTCATCCGACGACATCCCAGTGAGACAGTCAGCCGCCCCAGGATTACTATAAGTACAGCCTGGGTCCAGCGCATTCCTCAGTTTCTCATGCTACCCTGCTCTGCGCCCGCTCCCCAGCTCATGCGCATCGAGCCCCGGCTTCGGCCACCCACCCGGCTTCTTGTTACACGACAGTAGGAAGACGAGAGGACGATGCCATCAAGGCCGCGCCGTTCGTACCGCGCCCTACTAGGTGCTGCGACGCGGAGAAACCAGACATGGACGGCGCGCGGGGGCGCTGCGATGGGTTGGATGATGGAGGGGACTCCGACGGGTACGCTCACTCTTCAACCCTTCTACGCCCTCAGGCTCACACACTTTTCAGATGTATAGTTTCAGACGGACGGTGAACGATGACATCAAGGCCGCGCCGTTCGTACCGCTCCTTACTAGGTGCTGCGACGCGGAGAAAAATAAGATATGGACGGCGCGCGGGGGCGCTGCTGATGGACGGGGTCTGTTACAGTGAGCCCACTCCTCATACCTCTGCGCGCGCCTAGGCTCACGCCCTTCTTAGTTTCAGACGGTGCACCATGACATGAAGGCCGCGCCGTTCGTACCGCCCTTTACTAGGTGCTGCGACGCGGAGAAAATGATATGGACGGTTCGTGGGGGCGCTGCGATGGGTTGGATGATGGAAGGGACTGTTACAGTAAGCTTACCCCCTCTCCTGCGCGCCTCCAGACTCACGCTCTTCTCAGATCCTCAGTTACAAGGTGGACGATGACATCAAGGCCGCGTCGCTCGTACCGCTCACTACTAGGTGCTGCGACGCGGAGAAAATCAGACATGGGGGGCGCGTGGGGGCGCTGCGATGGGTTGGATGATGGAGGGGACTCCGACGGGTAAGCTTACCTCCTCTTTCTGCGCGCCCACAGTCTCACACTCGTTCTAGCTACAAGGTGGACGATTACATCAAGGCCGCGTTGTTTGTACCGCTCCTTACTAGGTGCTGCGACGCGGAGAAAACGAGACATGGATGGCGCGCGGGGGCGCTTGCGATGGGCTGAGGACGGATTGGGGTGGAACTGTGGAACAGCAGGGCGCGACGGTTCTCACACGAGAAGGGGATCGTAACGAGTGAGTTAGCTCTTCATTCTTCTGCGCCCTGAGCTGACAACCTTCCCGCCTCAGATGTATTGAAGGCAAGGGAAAAGAGTAGTTCGGAGCCACCGACTTGAGTGTATGCGAATACAGGCATTATAACAAGTAAGATCTCTTCCCCGTCCTTCCACGCACCAGATCTAACACTCTCCTCAGACATTTAGCCCCACAACCGGGTCGACAATTTTAGCCGGACAGTCTCAACAGCAGCCAGCCGCGTCGAACATCAAGGTCGCGCCGTACACAGCGATCGGCAAGGCTGCACGGCGCGGAGAAATGAACCATCCAGCAGTGCGCGGGGGAATCGTGATGGGTTGGACGGGCGGGGGGTGTATGCTTGGACAATTTCTATCACTGAATACAATCTATAATGGTTAACAGACTTGCTTTTCAACGTTTTTCCTATCTGCTTTATCAAACGTTCGAGGCCTCAGAAAGAAAATCATTAAGTATATTACCTTTGGCGCTCCGGGCGTGTCGACACAGGATTCAGAATGAGGTGAAAATCAACTATTTCAGCCATCAGCACTCGTGTGGAATCGAGTCTTTGAAAGTATTTCTATCGTCGCGCTCAGGATAGCGAGGTGAATCAGAGCTTACGGCTCGACAAGGGGCAATTGAAGCACGTATGAGTGTCTGAGTGCACCACTGCATTCATCGAGTCGGACGGGTGCTTCGGATCCAATACGAGCGCAGGATCCGTTGGGCGGCACATCAAGGGCTGCGGACAACCGCTAATTTGCTCGTTAGTCAGTACGTACCTTGCCCTGTCGAATACCGCGCGAACTGAGCTCGCGCTGGAACTTATTTGTATCAAGGCCACGTTCTCGAGCCGTGCAACTACTTACGGTGCAAGAGCCGTGCGCGAGACAGGACGAGGCAATCTGCGGAGATGGGTCTTCATTAACAGTTGAATCGAACTGGCCAACCACCTCGACATTCCCCTTCTTGTGATCAAAGTAGCCTCCTATTCGGAGCTAGGGTCCGTGGAAACAGTTTCGAAGCTGAGTTCGGGGAGGAAAGAACATAGGGGCTACACGTGACCTACATCAAGCGTGACTGACATTGTGACGGCCTTTCCTTTCCTACCTCACTGATTTTTTTCACTGACTTCCGCCCAGGATGAAAGGAAGAGGTTCGTACATTCTCTCATAAGGAACCTCCCGCTAATGAATGTTAACCTTCTCCGTTACCCCAAGCCACCAAGCGGCAGAAAACGATCTCAGTGCCACTTGTGGACGCGGTGGGCGCTCCGCCAAAAGAGAACTTATTTGCAGAGATGCCACTGGACATCATTCTACTGGTAGGACTCTCGAGATAAACGGAGCTGCGCCTGATAACTACTACTAGTTTTTGCTCTATACGAGCCCCGCCGAGCTCCTGGCCTTGCGCGACGTCAACAAGGGCTTCCGGCACCTGCTCGACTCGGGTGAACAGGCGACCGCGATCTGGGTCAAGTCCAGAGAGTACCACGGTATTATAAAGCCTTTCCGAGGATACACGGAGCGCGCCTGGGCGAGTCTCATCTTTGGCAGGATTTGCCAAGTACGTGTCGAATCATCGCAGGTGACACCCTCTAACCTACGCGCGATCGCAGGAGTGTAAAGTTAGAGAGGCCCGGGAGCCCGACTTCGGCCTTATGATGCGTTTATGCACCTGTTGTCGCGAGATCAAGTAAGTGGTGTGGTTGGGGTCAGCAAGTCTTGCTCATGCAACCCCAGTCTGTGCCAGGAGCCGGACTACGAAGATGACGATGACTTTGACTTCAAGTTTGAGGGAATAGACAGTGACGAAGAGCCTGAGGAGATGTATCACAACGACAACGACACAATCCCCGAATTCGAGGACAGTTTCCCTCACTCCGATTGGTGTACGTCGCAGGGGCTCTTTCCGATGTCATTGGCTAACGAGACGCAGATGAATCCAGAGATGAGCTATCCACGCACACGGACGACATGTCCACGGACGACGAGACCGAAGACAAGTATTGGTGGAGGCCGTATCTCGCGGAAATCATTCCTGTCATCAGAGCAGCACGACGTGGTTGCAAGACGGCACAGAAAAAGCTAAACAAGCTAAACAAAAAGGGATGGCGAAGATTCGAGGTATAGTTCAGTAGCGGTCTTCTGTTCTCGATCTGCTCAGTTCGTCTCAAGTATGGCATCATATGCGACAAGTGGAGAAGACAGGCGGAAGCAGAGGACCGCCGATATAAAGCCGAGATGTGAGCCACTCAACGGACCATTATCTTACCAGGCACCTGACGCTACGCACTAGATTGACTAAAAAGTTCAAAACGCTCGGTTATCGGGACTTCGAGCTCGACGGTCTATCCGGACGAACACCACTCCCTCGATTTGATCTTCCTCTAACTGAAAGCGGTGTGTGTTATACATGCTCAGGGGCTTGATCTCATGTATGAACAGCCTGGGCGGATATCCGCAGGACCTTGGAAGGACCCATCAAAGACGAGCGCCGAAAGCGTCTGCTCAAAGATTGTCCTGATATCATGAAAGCAAGGGCAGCTCTCGCTCGGGAGGTATATGCGGCCTATGCCGCGACCGTGGCCCGCCTGATGCAGTCTACCTGCCCACGGTGGCGGGATTGCATTCGATTCCAGCGATCAGGACCATTTGCGAGTGCGAGTCCGACGTGGTCGTCACACGCGCAGATTTCGCGCATATGCCCACCCTCATCGTCAACAGGGTTGGCGCAAAACGCGCTCAATTGACGAAGCTTTTGAGTAACTTCAAAACGGATGCCTGGGCACTCGCCACGACGATCTTCAGATGCTTGATCTCGCACGGGAAGCTTGGGCGGCCGGTCATGTTCGGTGGCGACGAGGCGATGAGGCACGCTGGGGAACTGTGCGACCCGCGGCTCGACTCTCATCTCTCCGAGGTGGTATCAAGGCTCATGACGTTGCTCCGCTTTGGATAGTCATACAACAACGGTGGCGGATATGGATCGCCATCCAGCACGATTCCGCTGCGTCGGCAACTACTGTTACGCGGGCAGCAGACAAAGTGACCAAGTTTTTACGTGGCGGGGATGCGTTCGTGGCCTTCTCCTTCATCGGCGTCTGCTCACGTACATATTATCCAGGTGACCCATGCTATAGAGAGACACCACTACGGGAGATACAACCCGGCTGATATGTATCATACAGGGACTAGGAATCGTCGGTATCATCAAGATGGCGTCGCCGATTTCGTCAGGGTTCCCGACATCGTGGAAGCGCAAGCCCTGCGACAACCCCACGACTACCCGAAAGCGAAATCGAGTTCATGGGTATGTGGCCACTGTACGAAATACGTGTGCCAGCCAGGAACCCTTCGAGGTGTTATCGACCACGTCGGCGCAGTGTAATGTGTTCTATCGCTTTCCCTAGCGACTTCACTGATCACGGCCTTGCAGGCACGGCAAGACACAGGTCGACGCTGCAGACATCCTCCTAGCTCCCGGCGTCTTCTCCATCAGTAGAGCCAACACGTATTGTGTGTTACCCCAAACGCGCCCGAGGCCAGATTAGGCTCTCAAGGCAACAGTAAACCTGTGGAGGAGTTTTTCTGTTTCAAATGCGTAGAATCGATGGGGTTCGGTGATATCCGTCGTATGACCAGTCATATGCATGGAAGGTGAGCATCTTTACTCTGTTCGGTGGCTGCCAGTCACTATTTTGCAGGCACGAAATCAAATGTCCGCTGCGCAATGTGGATTATGGGTGAGGGCCGCATTGTCGACTTCAGCGGTCCAACCTGTGGCCGCTCCCGGCTGTGGCGCTCCCGGCTGTGGAATCCACTACCTCGCGTTTCGGCATGATCGTATGTTCATTGGAAAAGAGTTCAATGTCGACCTTGTCTATGTACTGCAATGTATGATTCCAACCAATTCGTGTGCTCTCTTCGAGCCCGAGAAGCATGTCGCTGCTTCGAAGATGTTCGCAGCGATACCGACAAGTGCTCCGGGCCCGATTCAAAAGCCGGTCCCGGTCCGTCATCAATCGGCCGACGGCGCTCCGAACTTGCTGGCAAACCTTGTGCAGTCCTGGCGCATTGACATCCACATCCACCATCGCGCCTGCAACACCGATCTAAACCCATGTATGTGCGTCTCACCAACGCCTATGCATTGTCAATGAAGCTGCGTTGGTCCTCCTACAACGGTGCGTAGCACCCTCTTCTTGGGTGTGTTTATTTGCTTACTGGCTCGTATAGGGAAATAGCTTGCCATTGGAACAGCAAGGGGAGAAGTCTTTGTTGGGGCTACAGCAGGGATAGGAAAGCCCGTACCGTCCCTGCTTTGCTACCCTGGGCCCAGCGTCGGCAACATTTCTTCTCGTCATCAGACTTCCTCCGCCGAGTCGCTGGAAGCCGCTCCGTCACCGGGCCCACTGCACGCCTCGATGTGGGACCGCCGTTTTCGTTGGTCGGTCTGGCTTGTACGTGCCCTCTCCGAAGCCAATCAAAATGTGCTCACGCTATAGCACAGATCCCGACGTCGCTCCTTCACGACCCTCGTAGTATACACTGTTTCAGACACTGGCGGAATGGAGCACTCTTCGTCGCAGAATACACTGTTTCACACGACCGGTGGAATGGACCACTCTTCGACCTCCTGCCCCACCGCCTTGCCCCATCCACTGCCATGACTCGCCGCAGTCCTCCGCCCCAACGACTCCCGTTCTCTACCCTTCTCCCTTGCTTTGGTCAGGAGGAAAGCGGAAGTACCAGTGCGCAGAGTTCGTGGTGGAATATACGGCGCGGAGGAGCTCTCAGGCTCGCGGGGGAATTGGTCGGCTGGTCCTGGCTGTCTATGTGGCGGCTGAAAAGGCGGCTCACCGAGACCGTCACGGCAACACGCGGGCGTTCAAAGTCTCCATTCGATCAACCGAGACCTTCATCCGCGCGCTTCCGACAGCGAGACAGTCAGCCGCCCCAGTATAAGTACAGCCCGGATCTAGCAGATTCCTCAGTTTGTTGTTCACCCTGCTCTGCGCCCGCTCCCCAGCTCATGCGCATCGAGCCCCGGCTTCGGCCAACCACCGGATCCATGTATGATGTTACCCAGCGTGCACAGGGCCTCTAGCCTATCTACCCTCGGTGAGCGTCCCCACTCGCCGCCCGCCGCAATGCCTTGACGCTGTCGATTCCAGGTGATGCTCGACAAGCTGAGTAGCCAGCTCGCCATAGGGCCGCCGTTCATCGGCTCGCGGATGTATGCACTTTCCTCCTCCTCGTTGTCGCTGTACTCACGGACCTCAGCGCCCATCACTAGTCCCGCTCCTGCGGCTGACGAGCACCGTGCGTGCCCCTTTCCTCCTCATCCTGCCTTCCAGTCTGAATCCTCCTTTCAGTACTCGGCAGCTCGCCAGCCAACCAGCAGAGTCTGGTTGGACGATTCGCCGACGCGGTCTTAGACCGACGTACGTCCGCCCATGTCGTTAGCGCTCCACACCGCTGACATCCATTCCCAGGTTTTTCCACGGCCGCGCCGTACGCATCGCTCCTCAAAGGTCCTGCGACGCGTAGAAAACTAGATCCGAACGGCGCGCGGGGGCGTTGCGTACCAGACGGTTGTAGATGGGTGGACGATGACATCAAGGCCGCGTCGTATGCACTGCTCCTTACTAGGTGCTGCGACGCGGAGAAAATCAGACATGGGCGGCGCGCGGGGGCGCTGCGACGGGTTGGATGATGGAGGGGACTCCGACGAGTAAGCTCACCTCCTCTCTCTTCGCGCGCCCCAAGTCTCACACACTTCCCAGATATATGGCTTCAGGCGTTCGACGATTACATTAAGGCCGCGCCGTTTGTACCGCTCCTTACTAGGTGCAACGACGCGGAGAAAATGATATGAACGGCGCGGGGGGGTGGATGATGATGCAAGGGGACTGCGACGGGTAAGCCCACTCCTCGTTCCTCTGCGCTCTTAGCCTCACACCCTTCTCAGATCTTTTGGCTTCAGACGCTTGACGATGACATCAAGGCCGCGCCGTTTCGTACCGCTCCTTACTAGGTGCTGCGACGCGGAGAAAATGAGATATGCACGGCGCGCGGGGGCGCTGCGATGGGTTGGATGGTGGAGGGGACTCCGACGAGTAAGCCCACTCCTCGATTCTTCTCCGCCCTCATGCTCACACCCTTCCCAGATTTTTTCGGCTTCAGGCGCTTGACGATGACATCAAGGCCGCGCCGTTCGTACCGCTCCTTACTAGGTGCTGCGACGCGGAGAAGAAAATGAGATATGCACGGCGCGCGGGGGCGCTGCGATGGGTTGGATGGTGGAGGGGACTCCGACGAGTAAGCCCACTCCTCGATTCTTCTCCGCCCTCATGCTCACACCCTTCCCAGATTTTTCGGCTTCAGGCGCTTGACGATGACATCAAGGCCGCGCCGTTCGTACCGCTCCTTACTAGGTGCTGCGACGCGGAGAAAATGATATATGGACGGCGCGCGGGGGCGCTGCGATGGGTCGATGACGGGAGGGGATCGGAGTAAGCACACTCCTTATACCTCTGCGCCCTCATGTTCACACCCTTCTCAGATTTTTTTGGCTTCAGGCGTTTGACGATGACATCAAGGCCGCGCCGTTCGTACCGCTCCTTATTAGGTGCTACGACGCGGAGAAAACGAGATGCACGGCGCGTGGGGGCGCTGCGATGGGTTGGATGATGGAGGGGACTGTGACGAGTAAGCTTTTTTTTCCAATCCTCCTGCGCCGCGGCTCACGCTCCTCTCAGATGTTTAGCTTTAGGCGGTGGACGATGACATCAAGGCCGCGTCGTTTGTACCGCTCCTTACTAGGTGCTGCGACGCGGAGAAAATGAGATACGGACGGCGCGCGGGGGCGCTGCGATGGGTCGATGACGGGAGGGGATCGGAGTAAGCACACTCCTTATACCTCTGCGCGCCCCAAGTCTCACACACCTCTTAGATATATAGTTTCAGACGGTGCACGATGACATCAAGGCCGCGTCGTTTGTACCGCTCCTTATTAGGTGTGCTGCGACGCGGAGAAAAACGAGATATGGAAGGCGCGCGGGGTCGCTGCGATCGGGTTGGATGGAAGGGGACTGTGACGAGTAAGCCTTTCCTTAACCCTCTGCGGGCCTCAGCTCACGCCCTTCTTAGTTTTAGAGGAGGAAGACGAGCGACGATTACATCAAGCCGCGTCGTTCGTACCGCTCTTTACTAGGTGCTGCGACGCGGAGAAAACTATATATGAACGGTTCGCGGGGGCGTTGCGATGGGATGACGATAGAGTTACGCGGAACAATAGTTGGCAATGATTCTTTACAGAGTGTAATCCACTGAATAGTATATATATCAGCGGCATATAGTCAGCTTCAGAGCCATCACTTTTTTTTGGGCTCGGTTAGATCTACCAGGCACTCGTGGATCTACAGACGCAACCATTTTCCTTCTTTGGCGCACAGCGATGCCGCCTGAATGCGTCGAGCCACCGATCTCTCGTCTGCGTAAACGAGCTAACAGGTTATAACACAACTTATGCCCGCGAAACCATGAGCAAATTTTAAGTCCCGAATAAGGAGATATATATACTGGACCGATTGCGCCCCGCCAAAGAAAGTTCGTCCATCCGGCTTGCTTCATGCTCTCGAAGTGATGGATATGCATCCAGAGAGAACCTCTCCGCGTCGCTGTATCCACGTCACAGGAGAGGATCGAAAAGACGATCTGCACGCTCTCTCCTTCCGGTTTGCTAAGCAAAAGTAGATTGCACGCGGTAAATCCGGAGGCCAAGTTGGGATTCTTTCCGGGCGCAAGAAACAAGAGTGCGAGATTGGGGTTACCGAACCACCCGTTCTTCCAGCGATAGGTGGGTTTGCATTTGACTGCGGAAGGTAGCGGTATTGGCCGCAAGGGGAAATGAGGGCGGCAATCGCAAGCTGGCCGGGAGGAGCACGACGACACTTGCGACAACGACCTCGATATCGGCTGCCCAGGGACCCAGCTGCAATTTGAGATTATTTGACGCGTGGATGATCTTGACCGATCGTACTCGCAGGGAAGTGGTACATGTTGGCATGGGCACCACGAAAATAGAGTGTATGGAAAGGGTGGAATGGAGGACCACGAGCAACCGGTCTCGATAACGCGGATAAGGAGTCGAATGAAGATGCGGATAGTGGTGGGGATGAGTATTGAAGCTGAAGGGCCGTCGCGGACCAACGTTACACGCGGCGGCGAAACAATGCGCAGAAGACGCGGTGAAAGCCAGTTTTCAAGATCCTCGTGGGAGCCAGTTGCGCGGAGGAAAAGAACACACATAATAGGGGTCTGAAATTTGACGACGAAAAGAAGAGAGGGCTCGCCGCGCTAGTAGACGCATGGACCTTCGCGAGTTGGCCTGTCAGCGTGTCGTGAGTCTGACGGAAGACAGAAGTGAAACTGTACTCTGCGCTTGCGGGACTCGAGCGCGTGGCAGGAGCCAGGTAGAACCGCCTCCTGGTACCTGAAGTTGATGATGATGAGCCCGCACGGTTCGCCGTTCGACTAGGTGCGAGCCACCTGCCTCGCGTAGTAATATTATCAAGTGCGCCCATGGTCCAGCCGGCGAGCTCCACGAACGGCGCGAGCGTTTCTAAGGCGGGCTCGAAGGGACGCAGCCGTGTTCAGCGTTGAACCGGCCCCATCGCGGAGGCCGAATCGTAGTCTCAGTCTGATCGGAGACGGGCGACCGTTCTTGCTGCCAAAGATGCGATGTGCCAGGGATGGTACAATCGAAACGGCAGGATTGGCACACACAGATGATGATGATTGGTGAAAAGAAGTGAGCTAGCGGAGAACCACCGCCCGAGGATTCATCCTGCGAAAGTCGGGGCGGGTCCTGGCGGGAGTTGGGCGGGAGAGTCGGACGTTGGTCGGACGAGCCAGCGAGAAATGTCGCGCGTGCATGGCATCTGAGGAAGGTTCCGGTTTCGGGGGAGATATGGTTCAGAGCGACCCACGCAGGCCCAGGATGGACGACCTGACGGTGGAAGTTTCGGAAAGATGACTCTGAGTCTTGTTTGGCACATGCTTGGCAAATGTTTGGCAACGCCAACTGACCAACACAGCCACACGATGCTCCTTCCTGCTCAGTGCTTTGATGGTTTCATGCAGCATTTCCGTTCCATGCAGCAAGCTCTCGATGGTGCTCACCGACATCTACTGTGGAACTCAGGTCTTTTGAAAACGGACAAAAAAAAACTGCTTGTATCGGAAGCCCCCTAAAATCAGTATGAAAGTGATGTCAGCTATCCGCGGGCTCTGATCAAAGAGTCTCAGCCCCTCTTCATCCTCTACTTCTTCCCCCATGTCCTCCTCTGATTCTTCCTCAATGGCTTCCGCCGACTCTCTGGTTGCGCTCCCCGACCTTCGGTACGTTTCATGCACTGGCTCTGCAGCCCGGCGGGTTACGAGAAGGGTCTGACTGGGCTATCCTGCAGCGGTCTTGCAATAGGGGTGGGGGCGTCTGGAATAGTGCTCATGATGATTGTTCTGGTCACCTTCGCTACATGGCCTGGAATCCGATCTCCCGGCCCTTACCTAAATCGAGTCAGCTTCCGTCTCCTCGTGTACGCGTTGATAACAAAGTATGTGCTGTACATCCATCCCCTTTTCATCCACATTTCTCAGCATATCCCAGCCTTCTATGGCTCGCATCCTCGCTCCCGATGCTCTTCATAACAGGCCCGGGCCCGGCATGTACTTTTTGTTGCGTTCGGTTCCAATGTATGTCACTGCAAATCTCAGTACCCTGTTGAACGCGATTCTTGCAGACCGCGCTAATGGCCACCGGGTTCTTTTTCTTTTTTATATCCTTGAATCTGTGTAGGTGCTTCATATGTTCGGCATCGCTCACCAATCTCACTCCAACCATCCTAGCTTGGTTCTGGTATATGGCTTCAACGGCCGCGCCGATGGAAAAGTATTATCTCATCGCCACCTTCATCATATGCGCCTGTCTGTAATATCAACCCCACCTCGCCGCCGGTCAATATGGCTTCTGGGCCCGTGGCCAGACATGCTGGTTCAACGAACCAGATCCCGCAGGCCATCTTCGCTGGTTAATAGGCGCACGGGCGTTCCGCTCCTGCTCCAGGCGGTTGTGGAGGTTGTATTGTTCGTTATTCTCTTGAGCTTCATGCTCGGTCCCAGGTTCGTTCGCCGACCGCGGAGCGTGTATTCCACTGAACGCAGCTCCTAGATGAGGAACAACCGTGTGACATCGAACCCTTCCAGTACAAGCTCTTCAAACTGTGCCACCTCCTCCTATCGTCCGATATCGCGGTGTAGTCCTCAGAATCGGTACTATGGCTCATCCACCACAGCGATCTCAGCTAATCAATTTTACCCCAGGCCTCTATCCCCTCTGTTCCTGCATGCTCAATTTCACTAGCTGCATCTTGGATCTGTACGGTTCAAATTACGTCGCCACCGTTCAAGCAATCACCCCGGTGTTGGTCAGAATCGCTTATTCGAGTATGCCCCTCCCTCGTCTCGCTGCACTGTCTAAAACCCGCCATAGCGGCCATTGTATTCTCACTCCGTGGGCTCTGTTACGCTCTCCTTGCCATCACCGACCCGGTAGGCTGTTCTCCTCTCCGAGCCCCGTGCACAAAATTGAATCCGACCTTCCTAGTCCTTCATCCGAGCGTTCCAAGCCCTGCGCGCCGCGTCCAGATCCGACTCCTCCACCTCTGCCCGCACCTCCCTCTCAGGCTCTGTGCCGGGCACGCACTCACAATCCACCATGTCGAGCCGCAACAAGCGCTTCTCGTTCGGGGGCCAGGCGATCGTGCGCGTCGAATTCGAGCGCTTCGAGGATCGCCCATCGACCGACACGCGCGCGGGTGCGGGTGCGCAGGAGAAGCCGCTGGAAGGGGCGGGCCCGATGCAGGAAACGGACGTGGAGCTGGGACCGTCGGCGGATGAGCCGCCGGTGCTAGCGTCTTCTGGGACTAAGCGCATGGGCATGGGCACTGGCGCGCGGCGCCAGGCGAGGAGCGAGCCCGATGAGATTGAGCGTCAGATTTAGCTGGTTATGGCTTTCGGGGGTGGAGTTTCGATAGTGCACATCTGCACACCTATAGTCCTAGTCATCTGCAACGCACACGGATGTGCAGAGATTATATAATTATGAGAGGGCCATAGAGCATAGCACAATATCACAACTTCGAACTTCTTCATCCCTAGATCATGATTTCATTATCAAACCCTTCTTCGGCGTCTATGCTCTCTCCCGTCTGACCTGCGGACTGGCGCCGGTGTTCAATTCATCCACCTGTCCTCGAGAATTGTTTATGTTCCGCTTCCAATCCTGGTATCCCGGGCCTTGCCGTAATTTACTATCCCGCGTCCAGCCGTTAATTGTGGGTCGACTTGGGGTCGACCTCCCAGTTTATCTTTGCTTCGTTCGCCGAAAATATCGACATTATTAATAGCAGCGACAATCTCAGCCGCACACCCACTTGGTTCCCGGCTCGAGCTCGAGAAGCGCGCGGCTGACGAAACTCCGTTTCTCGTCCCGAGGCGGTCGGAGTCCGAGCCGGGCGAGCCACTGTGCAAACGAGCTGAGAAAGCGACGCCACATTTCAGCATACATGAGTCAGTCTGTCAGAGGACTCCCGACGCAAGATGACTCGAAGCTTATACACGACTTTTAAATCGAGTCATGTGCTGCGTCCTTGTTTGCGATGGGATTCAGACGAACCAGTTTGCAAGGATTAGAAATCTGCCCGAAAGGAGAGTTAAGCGATTGAAACATATGCTGGTGTAAGCAAGGGGTACCCACTCTCGAAATTCTCCTACACGGAGTCCTAAAGTGAATTAAGCTGCTCCGGGCCCTCCTCCCTCCCTCTTTACGTAAGCGCACCGCCACTCCCAAAATGGCAATTCCCATCAATTTCTTCTCGGATCGAGCCCAAAATCGCCCAGCGCGCATCTACAATGAGACCTTGTTGTTTAGATATGCTCTTGAACCCACGAGAGCTTATTTCAGACAGTTTAGACCAGAAATCTTGATGTAACCATCTCAACTGTATGAGTCCACATCCTTTGGGATCAGCCTCCATCTTCCTGATTCTGGCCGAAAAAAGTCCACCATCAGCTCAGCGGAATAGGAATCAAGAAAAAACTCCTGGATGACCACCTAAAAAAGGCAAGAAAATATTTTTATCAGTGCAAACACGTTATTGGGCCGGTCCGCAACTTTGTCCAAAAAGTGAAATAAGGACCTCGGACTCCCCCCCTCCCTCTGACACCATGTCTCGGCATTCTCCGGCGGGTACCTCTTGGGTGTAAGTCTCCTGCGCCAAACAAATACATCTATCCAAGTACTTGTGGTCGAGCCAGCAGTATCGATGATCACACGAGGACTGGTAGATGAAAAATCAATGTTAAATTTCAAGATACTGTAGTGTTTCGACAAGTGTTCACGTCACGCATCACAAGCATCTGTGAACTGAACACTTGGGGCACAATCACGCATCACAGGGCAAGAAATGCCCCAAATTGGGCCGAAAATAGGTTGAAAATCCGGTTATTACCGGGCCGACCTGCCATATATGGAAATTTCCCACGGAATGAACACCTTGTCGAGTGAACCCTTGGATCACGCGTCACAGGCCGTGAACACTTGGTCGAAAACACTACAGTAGATCCGCGAAATCGGGATCGTGAAGTCGAAATCGACGCGTTGCTCTTGCGCGGAGTCGGACGCCTTCGGGTTCTGCCAACAAAATAACGGGAACGCTGGAGAGGGTCTGCGACCTCTCAAGGGAGATGAGCCAGCGGGGCTCGCAGCGGGAGGGTGGAAGCGGTCACACTCCAATCACCAAATGGAGAGGGTCTGCGAACCTCTCAAGGGAGATGAGCCAGCGGGGCTCGCAGCGGGGGGTGGAAGCGGGGAGGAAGAAAACCCAATATATGACTAAGCTGACAAGATCCGTATCTAAGCTACACTACGCGCTGTCTACAGCTCTACCCGCTGTCGGGCACACCACAACGCCCATTTAAAGTCTCCTTCCCGAGTTTTGTCCGAGCCCGCGCCCGAGCTCCATCGGACCCCATCATACACCGAGCGATTCCGATGAGGTCGTATATGGGCCCCGTCCGGCTTGGGTATCGGATGTCAATCCGCACTTCAGAGTGAGCCCGATAAGATTCCGAATGCGCTGCAGCAGGAAATAACAGGCCTAGGACTCAGGAACTACGATGAGGTTCTTATCAATCTTATCATTCTTTATCTGACCGGCACGGGTCTAGACGGGGATCATCCGAGCAAGACGCCGTGTAATCTTATCTATGACGCTTCCTGCCAGGCACGATGTCAACACTGTGGGGTAAGCCTGAAAGGGTTTCGCACTCACGGCAAGATCGTCATTGGTGTTGGTACTAGCGGACCGTAGCAGGCTGATAACGTGATATAATGCTTGTCTGGCTTGACGGTTCGCTTGGTGGTTCGGAGGGTCACCAATGAGCTAGCTTTTGGAGTCTCTGAGAGGAAACTGACCAGATATGTGCACGCACCAGTCAGCGAGCAGAATTGTGTCACTATGCGCACACTGGATTCCCCGGTTCTGTGACTTTCAAGAATCGTGACTCTACTAGTTGCAGAGATAATATGGATTGCAGAATCGTACATGCACATTTTCTCCGGGATCCGTGTCTATCCTGGTCACACATGCGGGCCGCTGCACTTCAAGAGATACTTCAACGTCCTTACCGACCGATCCGATCCAATCGAAGTGCAGATACTCGCCGATTGTTCGAGAACTTTCAAACTTGCACGTTGAACCAAATGAACATGTGGTTGCAGCTGTTCCATAGCGCCCGTGAAGTCACTTCGAATTCTGCCCGTGGAACATCAATATTGCGGTGGAGACAGTCATGACTCACAACATGAGCTGGGTGAAGTGGGGTTTTGGTCTTTTAGGAAGACACGTGACTATTGCTTGGTCGCAGCGGGATCACCAAACCCACCGGCTGTCTCTCTTCCCCGTCTCCCATGCACGCATGGTCCCATCTGCCAGCTGTGCCAGGTCCGGCCCAGTCTGCCTACCGCGCGCCTTATCACCCACCGTCCTGATTCCTCGGCCTGTCCCTGTCAAGTGTCATCGAATCCCCGCATGTCTGCACGTCCACGGTCCGTCAATCGCGGACGAGCTGGCTCACTCCACGAAAATCGTAGTCCGACTCGTCGGAAGAGATGTCGGAGCTTCGGAAGGAGGTTTTCCGATCCTAGCCGGCGGCTTTGGTAAGGCTGGGGGACTGGGGGCTGTGCGCTGTACGTTCGAGTCTTCGACTTCGAGAGGAGCTGCTGTCCCAGCTCCGAGACTTGGCTTGCGACTGTAGGAACTGGGTCAAGAGTCAAGACTGGCATGAGCACGAGCTAAACCTGGATGTCATTTTGTTTACCCATACCTCACCAGGCTCGCGTTATCCATCCATCCATCTCGTGTACGTCTTTCTATGCATACGACGCTCTACTGATCGACTTTCACACTTCTAGAAAAATGAAACACGAAAGCCACCCAGGCTTTTTCGATTTTAATGGGTGCTACCGGTCTCACGATATGGGGTCCTAAGAATGAGGTAAATCCACCTCTATCCAGTCGTTCTTTTATCTTGGCTGTTGATTAGTCCCCCAGTCTTCGCGATGGCGCTTCGAGCAACTCCGCCTCGACCTTTCTGACTCCTAATCGTACGACACAATATGTCATTCCATAGGTGATATTTCACGCACTTGCTCGCATACTGCTGCCCTTGGCGGTGAACCGAGGTGTGCGTTATGAGCACGCCCACGCTGCCAGGGCTGCACACGGACGCACACCTCGCGTACACACAAGCGGGGCCCGGTGCCACACACCATCCCTCCCCCGCGC
>JARJCN010000204.1:0-21190 GCA_029282135.1 Mycena belliarum
CGTAGGAGTAGGGGACTTGCGAATTTGCGGGAGGGGAGCGGGCAGGGGCGGGGGTGGGGACTCGGGGGCGTACGTAGGTGCGTGGGGACTTGGGGACGCGACGGCGCGGCGACGTGGGGAACGTCGGCGCGGGGTACCGAGCGTGTTCGATGGCGGGTACGGGAAGGGCGTTGGCGGACGGAATGAGCGCGCGGCTTGCGCGGCGGCGGCGGACTTGGGAGCGCGGGCGGGGCTGCAAGCGCGGCACGGGGGTCGCACGGCGGCGGGTACGGGCTGCGACGTGGTAACGAGTCGGGTCAGTAGGAGGTAGACGGCGGGCTGCATGACGAGCGCACCGTAGGTAGCCGCCAGGAGGGGGCGGGGTCGGGGTCGGGGCACTCGAGATGGGTGAGTGGTGTCGTTTGCAGCGTTGCGCCGGCCGGGAGCTGCAGCGAGCGGCGGGATGCTCCTCGTAAGTACTGAATGAAGCCCTTGCGCGATGCTGCGAAGTCGCAGCGCGTGCGCGGTTCGAGGCGGCGCGCGACGAGCGGGCAGAGTCGGCGCTGTGGGCTGGGCAGAGCGGCGTACGCTTCGCGTTTGAGGCGGCGCGGGCGGGACTGGAGCATCGCGCGGGGTGGCGAGCGGACTTGGAGGCGGGTACGGGTGTATCTGCGCCGAGTGCTGCGTCGGGTCGAGGGTGTCCTGTTCGTGCTTGGGACGGGGGGTCTACTCGGTGGAGCGGACGACGCGAAGTGCTAGTGAACTGCAGCCTGCGAGCCGGGTTGTCGGTGGTGTGTACATGACGATGGCGTGACGACGACGCGTTTAGACTTGTACGTTGTGCAGACCGTGTGCGCCGAGTGGGATGGTCGTTGAGTGCAGATCTGTCACGGTGAGGTCCACCCCTTGACAATGACACCACCTGTCACCTTTTTCACAAGTCTCTTTCTCCTCGTCCTACAAGTTCCTCAAGGGCCAACGTTCATTAAGGTGTCTTGCTTGCGCGCTCGAATTGAGGCAAATGGACAACAAATGGAAGAAATGGCAGCTGCCGCAGGATCAAAGATTCTGCCAAGTGAATAGATACCCGGCAGAAAGCCGTTGGGCAGCAGCGCTATGTTCGATTTGACCACCTCGCGCACCCTCCAAGAACTCTAATCGCGGCTGGTGATGTCTGCGCCAATCTCCAATATCTTGGTCCAGTGGGACGTTGGCCCTCAGCATGAGTACACCGTAACGGAGCTGCGTAACCACTGGCGATTGTAGCAGTGGGGACTACCGAGGGCCTGCAAAGAGGGTAGGGCAAGATCAGCACACGGCGATGGATACGCCGGCACAGGACAGGTGCGCTGTCTCACCCCACCTATTCTGCAGCCTCACACATGATGATCTATTCGCTCAGGACGGCCTCCAAACCGGGCAGCATGATAGCCTCTGTGCGCATGCCGATGTCCAGCTCCAGTCACACCAGCGCCGCGAACGACCGTGTCGTGTCTTCCTGGCGCCGGTCTACCAGCGAGAACGGGGGCGAACAGGGCCCAGGACAATCGCGCCGTGGTCAAGAAGTTGTGTGCTCGATGCAGCTGCGCGCCGCGAGGATGATCGTCGGAGGCATGGTCTCTTCCCCTGGCGACATGCTTGATGCCCACGCCGATCCCCCTCCGATGCATCTCGCTATCGATCACCACCTACAGAAGGCCGCCTTACGCTGCCTTACGCTATGTGACACTCCCTCCCATGCACCCTTTACATTCGGCGGTCAAAAAATGCGGGCAAACGACATGTGAAGCGACATCCGCACCCGCTTCACTTTCTCATGAACGCCTACAAGGGACGTCAAGTGGAGGTGACACCCGGGGTGAGGAAAGCGGTCAGGCTGGAAGGCGCGTGGCATCCTCTAAGGAGCCAAGGCATGGGCCATGGAGGAGCTGTTGCGGGTGACGCTGTTTTCGGACGGCTCGCTCATTGACGGCAAGGTGGGCGCGGCGGGACCGATGATGGTCGATGGGGTGGCGAAGCGGGTGAAAGGGGTCCAGCTGGGGCGGCGAAGCGGTACGTCGTGTACGAGGCGAGGTCCTGGCGCTGGTGTGCTTGAGGGAGGAGTTGGAGCAGGAGATCGAGAACGGTCCCGATGGGACTCGACGCAATGCCTCTTCCTGTACTTGTCTGTCGTGCTCAACAAATTCAGGTCAATTCCACCGAAACACCTTCAAATCCTTATCTAACGTCCCGAACACTGATCTAGTCTTCCACCTTGTGCTTGTCTACACGACGGATCGACATGGTGCAGCGAGGCCTTTCTATCGGTAGGTTACAGCGGACAGCGAGGTCAAAGGACGATTGTAACTATAGAGATATTCGCGGTATATCTAGGGGGAGTGGTACATGTAACGGAACGGGATCAATTCATTTCGGCGGCCACACCCACATAGGTATGTCCTTTGGGACCATTTCCTCCTGCGTCTGCGCCAGCTTCCGCTTCCTGTAATTGTGACCCCACGGGATGGACATCTTGGCCCGCTCGGCGGCACGGATCTGCAGCGCGCGTTGGAGCATGTTGACGAGTGGCCAGTGGTCGAGCCTCTCGCCCGACGGCCCGGCGGTTTCCTGCGCGAGGAATGCGCTCGACAGTGGGCACGCTCCCGTGGTGCGTCCCCTCCCGCCCGTTGTGCGCTAGCAGCCGTTCCATGATCCAGTGGTATGCGGCGTTCTCGTCGCGCGTGATCGCGCGGGGGTCGAACGGTCCGATGAGCTCGAACGCGAAGAGCGGCTGTATCGCCTTCAGCGCGCGCGCGGTAGATGTCGTAGTACACCTGCCGCGTGAGGAAGCGCATCACGACGAAATACGTGCGCTCGGTGATCGGGAGCCCCAGCTCCGACGTCGTCCGCAAGACGATCAGCGCCCCGGGGAGGTCCGCGGTGTAGAGGAAGGCGCGTAGCGCGATGATGAGCAGACCTTGGTCCATCTCGATCTGCTGCCGCCGCTTGCGAGGGTCTTCGGACGCGGGGGGGTGGAACTTGGTGCTGAACCAGAGCGCCATCATGTCGTTGGGCCGTGTCTTGAGATGCATTTCGGGTTGAATCTTGGTTGATTGTCGGTTGAACTTGCTTGTTCTCTCACTGTTACGCGCGCTTTGCCGGCCCCAGCCGCGTTCTCTCCCACCTTGGCACTGATTTTGAACTTGTTTAAACTTTCTTTGAAGAGCTAAGTCCAAACTTCTATTTTTAGAAAATTTGGCGATAATTTCCCCGTCCCGAAGGTCGGCAGGCGTTCAGTGGAAGGGGTGGGTACGTAGGGAGGGGGGATCTAGATACATCTAAATGCTTACAGCAAATCTCCCGATCCATCTGCAATCGGTGCCTGGCGCGCGCGCTCCAAGCGCGGAATCGCGGCAAGTCGCATGTTGACTCCCAATTCGGCTTTGTAGGGTTAGGACACACCGGAAGCGCGCGGAGTCGTAGGGTTGGAGTCGGAGTCAAACTGGCAGTATTTTAGGGTCACGACTGAGGGAACGGCACAGAACAAGACTTATCGATGAGCCACTTGCAGGAAATGTTCAAAACTGGGCTTGTTTTCAGTCGAACTGGTGATTCAAGTAAGGGGAGAACTGAAGGATTTGGATGAAAATTAAGCGCATGCACAAAATAACCTCGCCAGAGATCGCCGAGGGGTGCGCGCTGGCACACAATGCTTGACCGAGTTGAGGCGCGTTGTTGATGGCCTGCCCGCAGGAGCGCTGATGATCGGAAGGCGGCGGGGACTTAAAGACCGAATTGTCATCAGCGAGATACAGGCGCAAGAGGTTTGAACTCACGCGTGACTCTTGAAAAGCAACAACAGGAGCCGCGCCCGAGGCCGCAGCCGTGAGACACCAAAATCCGGAGTCCGAACGAGGCCGGGCGCGTCGGGGGCATGATGTTGATGGCGGGACCGCTAAATCTTGAATTGGCGGCCCCGAAGCGTCGGGCGCATCCGGGCGGTGGCAGGAGCACCAAATCTTGGATCAGAATGTCAGGGCGGGAGCGAGGCGCATCACGGCGGTGGCGGGAGCGCGAAAACCCGACTCAGAACACAGCGCACGCACAGCGGCCGCACCGAAAACATACTCGCCGGAACACCAAAAATGGAAGAATCATGGCGGCAGCGGCGGAAATCTGAGCAAGCGCCCGGGGCGCTTGAGACGAGGTCAATACAAGAAATAGAGCTGTACGGGGATGGACTTACACACGGCGCATCACGGTGGTTGAGGGGCGCCAAAAAATCACAAAAAATATCGGGGCAGCATCACGATGTCTAGCACATCATAGTGATTCCGGGGGGCTGAATCTTGAGTTGGACTGCGCGCCGAGCGTGTCACCTACGCGCGGCGCATCACAGCAGCAGCGGGATCACCAAAAATCGAAAAAGCTTTGGGGCAGCGTCGGGACCTTCGGCGCTTCACAGCAGTGGCAGGATCGCCAGAGGCAAGTTAGAGTGGCAGCAGCGGCGAGGCGCAGGGAGCAGCATGTGGGCGCAGGGTGCATCGTGGCGGCGGGAGCGCAAAGCACTGGGTCGGAAGTGTGTGGGCACATGTAAGGTTGGGGGGCCGACACGCCAGACAGCAACGAAAAATCGAAGCAGAAATGTGCGCATAACATTGATGACCAAACTGGAACCGTACGACGCGTGAAGTCACGATTTGAAGTTCGGAATGGCAGCGTGCACATCAAGGCGGTGGCAGGATGTCTAGAAATCGAGTCGGAGTTCCGAGGGTGCGCCGGTGCGTCGGAAAAGACATCGGAGATGTAGCACAATAATCTACCGGGGATGAATGAGCTTGTGATGCAGATATAATCGCGCAACTTACCGGGGTGGCGCGCAACATTGATGGCGCATCAGACGCATCAGAGCGAGCCCGAGACGGACCGGAAGGGTGGGAAGACGGCCGGATGCCTCAACACGGTCGTGGGATTGCCAAAAAAAAAAATAGAATGGCAGGGGGCATAATGAAGGTAGTGGGTCCTGATTCAAGACTTCGGCGGCAGGGCAGGCGCATCAAGGCGGTGGCGGGATCGTGAGAAACAGTATTGGAATGGCGGCGGGGACGGCGGCGCGTTGGGCGCATCAAGACGATCATGATATTGTGAGATCTTGCGGTAGAATGGCGACGGCATCGGCGACGCGTCAATCGACCGAACGGCGCCACCGACGCACTGGGCGCATCAAACCCGCGGCGAGATAGAGTCGGAGCCCGCGCCGACGCGTCAAAAACACTTCGAGCGCGTTGAAAATGCCGTAGATCTGGTGTACATAATGAGTTTGAGCTGAAAGATGAATAGGATATGGGACTATACCGATGCACGTTGCCGCCACGCGCGAACAATGGGGCCCAAAGATTGAGGGCGGCGCTGACACATCAGGCGCATCAAACTCGCGGCGAGCTCGAGTCGGGCCGGTGCCGACACGTCGGAAAACGTGTCGAACACATTCAGAACGGCATAGATCTCCTGTAAAAAGTGAGTTTTGAACTGCAAAATGAGTTAGCAGACTTACTGAGGCACGTTGCTGCTGCAGTTGGATCTTCTATATTTTGCGGCTGCAGCGCGGAGTTGGCAGCGGGAACGCGAATGATGGGGCCTGAATAACGTGGGCGCATCAAACCCGCGCTGACGCGTCGGGAAACACCCGAAACACATCGAAAACGGCACAGATCTATCTTAAATAATGAGTTTTGAGGTCAGGAGAAAAACACGGGACTTGCTCACCGAGGGTGGAAGCAAGTCCCTGCCCACATCAAGCACAGCCCTCCGCATGATTTGGGGGTGGCTTTACTGCCGATAACGAGCTTGACCGGGTTGCGCGCAGAGTTGGCGCAGATGAGGACTTTTGAATGTTGATTGGACACTAGATACAGTGAGTCTATACTAGAAGGATGGGAGTGGGACTCGCCCACTCCCATGGTAAGGAAGCGAGTCCCATTGGTGCGTACTCAGCAATGGGACTCGCTGCCTGTGACAAAGTCTCTGTATGCTTTGACTTCGCGTAGGGATAGGTTCTCTGCAGCGGCAAACATTTGAGATGTAGTGAGAATATGAGTTGAAAAAATCTGGGGATCAAATGTTGAACCTACTACAGACAAATATATGCTCTCCTTATACTGTAGAGTCGCGTGAACTCGGAACGGCGATGTGAAACCGTCGAGCAGTCCCTTTGGTGCATGTACAGCTGCGCCTTTCATTTCCGTCATGAAAGCCTCCTGGTGTTCCACAAGGGTACAACCCGAAGCAGCGTGGAGTCCTCCTGTCCTCGTGCTGTCCGTGTTTTCCGTGTGTGAATAGTTCCATATGTGTCCATCCAGTCATCAGCACTTACTAGGGTCACAACGAGGATCGAGCATGACCGTTCATTAGACTCATTTACATTGTTTCATATAATTATGTCCAGGTTTCATGGCCCACAACACTTGGGATCAAGCATACCGTTGAAGTCGTCTCAATATGGCAGGCGCCTTCGGATCAGCGGCACCGTGATGTATCATCACATCACTCAGATCGGTGACTGCCATGAGTCCCATTGGCGCACCACGAGTCCCATGTCAATCCTGTGAGTCCCATGATAGTCATGACTCCCATTGTAAATTTGCTCGGAATGGGACTGGGTGAGTCCCACTCCCACTCTTCTCGTTGTTACTCAGATACAGTCAATATGGAAAGATCGAGGAGATGATAATGTAAGTTACCACACCGCTGGGGCCAAAACCGCAGGCATGGCGCGCCTGGCAGCTCAAATCTCCGGATTCTGATCTTGAAGAGCCATGTCAACAGTGGTGTCGGCCGAAATGGCGACGAGCCACGCGTGACAGGTACGATGAGCTGGCTCGCATGCCTGAAGGGGATATTGATGTTGAGCAGAGCGCGATGAGCGATGGACAGCAACGTACGGTGGGTGTGACCGTGTATGACCTGAATGATGAGCTTCGAGTCTCGCGCGGCAACTTGAGGGTCCCTTGGTGTCCCAAGTCTATGCTGAGAGCGGCCACAATGCCTGGGATGGGGGTCATATGGTGGGCAGCTTGCGGGGCGGATGAACAGGGGGGTTGGGTGACAGTCATAGTATAAGGCAAGAACAAGGATGTCTTGTAGTATTTGGTTGGCGGCAAACAATTCCCACAAGTTCTGAAACAGTCAACAAATCTATTATTGTGTTTGGCCGCACCAGTTCCCCTCGCTTAGTTTTTGATCGGGGAACTCGCGCTGGCTGCCCATGTCCTTATTCTTTACTCAGCCAGTGGGGCTCAGCAGGGGCTACCGGCTCGATGGAGCTGCAATGATTAAGTTCAACACAATTTATTTGACTTACTTCATGCTGTATGGGATGTAAAAAAATGATAATAGGATACCTCAGAGTGAATAAGTTTGAGCACAATTGGAATATCTATAGGAACAACGAACATACATTACTGAAGGGTAAGGCTCAAATGAATGGAGCAAACTGGATGAGATCGGCAGAACAGTGAACACAATTATTTTTGGGCTTCCAAGTATTAATAAATCTGGAGTGTACACCCCTGGTTGCTGATTGAGAAAAGAAGCCCCGCTGAATAGCGCATCCGGAGATGCGCGAGCACAGCAGCAAGGTGCGATCGGCAGACCGCAAATAGCCGCGCAGGTCAAAATAGACATTTCTGTGTGCGGCGAACTTGAGTGGCTCAAGACTCCGGGGCAGGCCCAGAAAACATGGGGTGTACGGCGCACAGCGCGTGCCGGTGCGCCGCGGCGGTGCCGAGCGGCGGGAGGCGCGCCGATTTTCTTTCGGTCAAAATGGCGCCGGTTCCGCGCCAAGCCTCACTGCCACCTGTCAATCGAAGGCTCGGACCGGAGTCCATTGACGCCAGCAGACCTAATTGGGAAAGGCCGTCACTTGCTCCCGACCACCACCTCGATTTTTCGCCTCCCGAAGGTCCCGGCGCGCAGGACCTCGGCCTTCGAGCCCGATAAGTGGGACCATTTAATGCACCCGCGCAATGCTTCATTTCCGCTCTCCGATGGCCCCAACGGGCACGAATACAATCGCGCGTACAACAACATCCGAAGTTACTGCTGGCCCTAGGTGCGTTGTCAGCCTATTTATATGGCGTTAATCCCTCAGAATGGTTCTTCCGCAGTGCCTCCGCTACACAGAGCCTATCAGAGGCCACCGAAAAGCGGCGAACTCGAAAACACGAAATAAACATGTTCGATATTCTAGCGAGACGGGCTCGAATTGAGCCATTGATGGACAGCTTTTATGCGAGAGGCTAATGTGGGGCTACTGCGGATCTGCACCGTGCGTTGCTGCAACCTCGCCGTCACCCTGGAACTAATATTGACTCCCCTAGAAGTACCTGTGGTACCATGGGCGGTATAGCCCGCCTCCGCCGCTCGTATGTGGCGCGACGTCCATTAATAGACCCCACCGTGCGCCTCCGACAAAAATCTGCGCCTTCGCGGCTGCGCAACTCGCAATACGGCGCCTGGTTCGTTTTGGACGAAGTCCAAAATAATCGCTGCGGGGGTGTCTATGCTCCGGATCGCTCGCAACCGCGGAAGCGCAATCTATTCACATACTTGAACGAGTTCGCCGCTTCTATTCCGCGGGAGGAGAAGCAGAGGGTGAACAGGGTGGATCCAGGGATTTGCGGTGAACTCGCTTGCAGACGCTATTCTTGCTTCTCTGGTGCGCTTCAATGCTATTCCTATTCTTAATATAGCTTACGCGACACAGCCCGCTTGATTCCTGGGTCGCCGCTAGTCTATAAGTACTCGCGCGCATCCGGCTCTCCTTCACTCAACCACCCACCTCCATCTCTGGCTTCCCTTCACCACTGGCTTCGAGGCGCTCCCCAGCGACTCTGCCACGTCGGCGCCGCTGCCTCCCATGCCCTCGGCGCTCTCACCGCCGTCGTGGGCATCGGGGTCGGTGGTGACGTGTCGGAGCCACTCAACATGGCCGGCGCACTCGACGCGGGAATCTCGGCGGGAGCGCCTCGGGATTGGGGCGCATTTTTCTGATGCTCATCCGTACGTTGCAGACCTCCCGTATCTCGATTATTGACTTGTTTTCTTTGCAGCTGGGCCATTTTGATCTAGCTCGACATCGGTTTTGTCGGCGTCGCCGTCTGCACTCGGGCAGCGAAATTCGACATCCGGATCCTTGGCGCACGGCGGATACGCTCCGTCTCCTGCAGGCCGCTGCGCTATTTCGTTCAAAATCCCTGTCCTTGCCGTGTCGCCCTCCGCCGCCGAGCACTCTCTCGGACCCGCCGCCCGTCGCCAGCACTCCCTTAGTCTCGCTTCGGAGCGCATAGGACCCTCGGCATCGATTCACTGAGCTTGCACCCAGCGGCTACTATGCGCATCCGAGCGCGGCTCGCGCATACTTTGTCACTAGTACACCCGGCGTCCTCCGGCATCTCTCGGATCCCCTGGTATGACTTATTTCCAATCCATTACGCCTCTCACTGCGGTTTTCAGCCCGCCCCCGTCTCAGCCCGGAGTCTCCCGCATCGCTCCGAGGTACCGCCACTTCACCGATGCGCCTCGATCCTCTGGGTTGTAATCGGAGTTATCGCCCTGAATTCTAATCCGACATGACTCGGTCAAATCTCGACTGCAATTGGTAAGTACTGACTTAATTTTCACTTCTTGCTGCGGCACACCCATTGGCTTGACTCTGGGTCTGCACTCGACCACGTTACGCGGCGACGCCATGTCTTGTTCTATTCTGCTGTCAACTTCGCCGCCCATTCACTTGTACTGACTTTCTTAAACAGTGCAATTCCCGAGCACTTCGAGTTGTAAGTGCTTTCGAAGTCTATCTAGCTCTGATACTGACTCGGGATACAGATCCTTGAATATTGAGCCTACTTTGGCTTGAAAGCCTTGACCCAACACATGTAAGTTCGTCTTTCTATCCTGACTTGAGTCCGGGTTAGTACTCGATCCAGGTCCAGTTAGTACTTTTGCCTTCACAATTCCTACTCTGCCTTCATTTCATGTTCGCATTTGCTGACTGTATACAGTTCAGCTCTCGAGCGTTCATATAACAAAGGTAAGTCCTTCTTTCAAGCCTATCTTCGAAACCAACCTTGCAGCACACAGACACTTCTTATCGCCGTCGACTCCGATACAATGGCCTTCGCCTGCACCCGACGTAAGTCCCTCTTTTAATTTCTGATGCTTAGTTGAACTATGCTGATCAGCCTCATTCTTGCATAGAGACTACACTTGCGTCGATCTATCGGCCTCGCGTGGGTTCTGCTTTGCTTCAACTCGACTTGGCAGGTAAGTAAGTATGGACTGGTCCATTAGATCAGAGCCTACTGAGTTCGGGTTCTGGTCCCAGCCCGTTGCCTTGTTCCAGTTCCGGGGCTTCGGATCGCACTTCTATACTGATTGCCTTGTGCAGCGGGCTGACTTGAGGCAGGCTTCGCCTTCAACTCGATTTCATCGCATTGATGAGTTTCAGCCCGTTACTTATTCCCGCTCTAACATCGTTCACTCGCCTTGCTTCGATTGACCAGCGCTGACTCTATTCAAGGGTAAGCCTTTGTTGAATCCATTTTTGCTGTACTGACCTCGCTCTCCTTGCCCAATCAGTCTGTTACTATGCGCCGTACTTCAGCGCTGAACGGCCGAAGGTACTAACATCTCGATGGTTTATTAGACCTTCGATCGCTGACGTGTGCTCAGAGACTGCCATTATTATGGCCCTACACTACGCTAGGTAAGCTCGCTCTGATCTATTTCCACTCGCTCGACTAACTTGATTAGTTAGATTCGTTGGGAAACCCTGTACTCGTACACTACACTAGGTAAGCTCGCTTTATTCTAATTCGGCTTACTTCCAGCTAACTTGCTTAGATCTGTGTTAGCTGCGCCAGGACCTTGATGAAAATTCGTTCAAATCTAGTTTAGTTTACTTTCGACTGGCGTCATTAGTTGGATTATGTATAAACTGGGCACAAGAACCGTGAATGGCCCCTTGTTGAAAGTCAGGTGGACTGACTTTGGCTCCTCGAGTCCGTGCTCGGACAAGGTCAAGGGTGTGTTATAGTTCAATGTTATAATCAAGTTCACCTCACTTTCAACTGACTCGTTTAGTTATTGTATCAACGGCGCGAGGACTTTGAACGGCTTCTTGCTCAAGGCCGGCTCATACTCAGCCCCTAGACTTCGAGCTCGAACAAGGGCTAGAACTAAGGTATGTTCGTTTCAGTCTAATTCGACTCGCCTTCAACTGACTTGTTTTGCTAGATGTGTGCGCGAGGACTTCGAACAGCTCCCTGTTGAAGGTCAGTTGTACTGACTTCTAAATCAGCTCGCGCTGACCCCATTTTTTGGCCAGATAGGCTTGCGCTCGAACATGGGCGAGACTATGCCCGAGTGCCCCGAGACAGCTAGAACACCGAAACTATGATCGAGGTAAGTCCCATTCGAACACAAGTCGGTTCAACTACTGACTTACAATGCTTGATTGACTCGAAGCAACTCAGCCGTGAGTTTCGTTGAGTCGCAGGTAATCTAATTGACACAACTATAGTCTTCTAAATTACCCTGGTCCTCATCAAGCTTGGCGCGCGAACACAGCAAGTTGAACCGCCCTTGAGTTATTTGTTTTTGCTCAAGTCCTCGAATCGCAGATCTCCCCGTCTGCGGCTATCTGTCCGTCAAGATGAAAGAGTAAGCGATTCCTCGTTTTGAACCTTACGAACCGCTCGACTTACTTACCTGCAGTTGTTCAAAATTGCGACTTCAAACACGCCGAATCCAATGATCAAGATCGACCAACTTCAAATCTTCAACTCCTCGCAAACCTAACTTCGACTTAGGCATCGGCCGCAGCGCAGACTGGGCCGGTCATGCCCGGAATTCTTCGCCCAACTCAGGATCACACGGCACTTCAAGTCGTCTCAAGCTCAAACTCGCAAGCAAACGCAAGTAAGTTTTCGTGTTCAAACCCAGGCGTACAACCGCTGATCTGTTTACGCAGCGTTTCCGGGCGCACGCTCTCCGCCGCCGCAAGACATCCCGCCGCCTGCCCTCGCCAAACAAGTCGGCGCGCGGCGCCGCCGCGGCATCGAGCGGTAAGTCGGCCCTCTTCGTTTCTTGCTCTTTGGCTCAAGTCCTCGCAGCAGCGGCTAAGCCGCTCCCCGATTCCTGCTCGAACCCGCCGAGCTCAACAACAAGCGCCCGCACGGGAACACCGCAAAACGGCCCGTTCCGGCGCTTCCCGCTTTCTTCGGTCCCCTGTGCGTCCCGGCGCGCTTCGGGAGCATCCCATCGAGCGATCGCGGAGTCGCGCGCTGCGGCGCTTCGAGCGCCCGCGACGCTCCCTCCTCCGCACGCAAGTCCGGGCCGGCGCAATACGTTCCTCCCTTTTAGCTCTCCGTGTCGTCGCGCTGATCGCGATTTTGCAGCGTCAAGCGCGGTATGGGGTACTCTGCGTGGGTTCGCAGAGGGCGGGCGCGTTCGCGGGCGATCCCGCGCGATTCGACGCCGCTGCAACCGGCGCATAAGGTAAGTTGCTCCCTGCTAGCGCCTCGTGTTCTCGCGCTGACCGCTGGTTTGCAGCACCGAGCGCGATACGGCTGCTTTGAGGACGTTTGCGGATAGGGCGGGCGCTCGGACCATCCCTCGCGGACTGTCCCGGCCGCGACTCGACGCCGCTGCGACCCGCGCCATACGGTGAGTTGCTCCCGCTCAGCGCCTCGTGTTCTCGCGCTGATCTCGGTTTTGCAGCGCCGAGGACCGTCCCGGCGCGCGACTCGTCACGATTGGTGAGTTGCGCCGTTAGCGCGCCAGGTCTGTCTTCGCGCTGATGGCGGTTCTGCAGCACCGAGACTGCTCTGCGCGCGTTCGCGGAGGGCAGCGCGGCTCGGACCTGCCTGCGCAACGCGACACCGCTGCGCATCATCCGCGTACGCCGGGGAGAGCGGCGGCGGCGTGCGTCCCGCTCCCGACGCCGTGTCCGCGTCGAGTCGTGGGATTTCAGCGCCAGCGCAGCAAGGGCGCGGGCGGCTCGGACCGTCCCGCGCGACTCGACGCCGCTGCACGTCAGGGTGCGCCCAAGTCGGCGTCCGTGGGATTTCGGCGTCGGCGGGGCGGACGCGGCCCTTGCGCGCAGTGGCGGAGCGCAGCGAGCCGCTCCCCATGCCGGCTGCCCCGAGCCCGTGGGATCGCGGCGCCTGCGCAGCAAGCGCGTTAGGCGCTACGTGGTGGCGAGCGCGCTCAGCGCGGGGAGCGAGGAGGGAGGGCGGGAGCGGGAGTGGGAGGGAGCGCGGGACGGGAACGGAGGCGTGGGGTCGAAAGGCGCAGGTGGAGGTGGGGACGGCGGAACGTCGCACGGGGCGGGGACGGGGTGCGTAGGAGTACGGGGACTTGCGAATTTGCGGGAGGGGAGCGGCAGGGGCGGGGTGGGGACTCGGGGCGTACGTAGGTGCGTGGGGACTTGGGGACGCGACGGCGCGGCGACGTGGGGAACGTCGGCGCGGGGTACCGAGCGTGTTCGATGGCGGGTACGGGAAGGGCGTTGGCGGACGGAATGAGCGCGCGGCTTGCGCGGCGGCGGCGGACTTGGGAGCGCGGGCGGGGCTGCAAGCGCGGCACGGGGGTCGCACGGCGGCGGGTACGGCTGCGACGTGGTAACGAGTCGGGTCAGTAGGAGGTAGACGGCGGGCTGCATGACGAGCGCACCGTAGGTAGCCGCCGCGCAGCGCGGGCGTCGGGGTCGGGGCACTCGAGATGGGTGAGTGGTGTCGTTTGCAGCGTTGCGCCGGCCGGGAGCTGCAGCGAGCGGCGGGATGCTCCTCGTAAGTACTGAATGAAGCCCTTGCGCGATGCTGCGAAGTCGCAGCGCTGCGCGGTTCGAGGCGGCGCGCGACGAGCGGGCAGAGTCGGCGCTGTGGGCTGGGCAGAGCGGCGTACGCTTCGCGTTTGAGGCGGCGCGGGCGGGACTGGAGCATCGCGCGGGGTGGCGAGCGGACTTGGAGGCGGGTACGGGTGTATCTGCGCCGAGTGCTGCGTCGGGTCGAGGGTGTCCTGTTCGTGCTTGGGACGGGGGGTCTACTCGGTGGAGCGGACGACGCGAAGTGCTAGTGAACTGCAGCCTGCGAGCCGGGTTGTCGGTGGTGTACATGACGATGGCGTGACGACGACGCGTTTAGACTTGTACGTTGTGCAGACCGTGTGCGCCGAGTGGGATGGTCGTTGAGTGCAGATCTGTCACGGTGAGGTCCACCCCTTGACAATGACACCACCTGTCACCTTTTTCACAAGTCTCTTTCTCCTCGTCCTACAAGTTCCTCAAGGGTCAACGTTCATTAAGGCGTTGCTTGCGCGCTCGAATTGAGGCAAATGGACAACAAATGGAAGAAATGGCAGCTGCCGCAGGATCAAAGATTCTGCCAAGTGAATAGATACCCGGCAGAAAGCCGTTGGGCAGCAGCGCTATGTTCGATTTGACCACCTCGCGCACCCTCCAAAGAACTCTAATCGCGGCTGGTGATGTCTGCGCCAATCTCCAAATATCTTGGTCCAGTGGGACGTTGGCCCTCAGCATGAGTACACCGTAACGGAGCTGGCGTAACCACTGGCGATTGTAGCAGTGGGGACTACCGAGGGCCTGCAAAGAGGGTAGGGCAAGATCAGCACACGGCGATGGATACGCCGGCACAGGACAGGTGCGCTGTCTCACCCCACCTATCTGCAGCCTCACACATGATGATCTATTCGCTCAGGACGGCCTCAAACCGGGCAGCATGATAGCCTCTGTGCGCATGCCGATGTCCAGCTCCAGTCACACCAGCGCCGCGAACGACCGTGTCGTGTCTTCCTGGCGCCGGTCTACCAGCGAGAACGGGGCGCGAACAGGGCCCAGGACAATCGCGCCGTGGTCAAGAAGTTGTGTGCTCGATGCAGCTGCGCGCCGCGAGGATGATCGTCGGAGGCATGGTCTCTTCCCCTGGCGACATGCTTGATGCCCACGCCGATCCCCCTCCGATGCATCTCGCTATCGATCACCACCTACAGAAGGCCGCCTTACGCTGCCTTACGCTATGTGACACTCCCTCCCATGCACCCTTTACATTCGGCGGTCAAAAAATGCGGGCAAACGACATGTGAAGCGACATCCGCACCCGCTTCACTTTCTCATGAACGCCTACAAGGGACGTCAAGTGGAGGTGACACCCGGGGTGAGGAAAGCGGTCAGGCTGGAAGGCGCGTGGCATCCTCTAAGGAGTCCAAGGCATGGGCCATGGAGGAGCTGTTGCGGGTGACGCTGTTTTCGGACGGCTCGCTCATTGACGGCAAGGTGGGCGCGGCGGGACTGATGATGGTCGATGGGGTGGCGAAGCGGGTGAAAGGGGTCCAGCTGGGGGCGGCGAAGCGGTACGTCGTGTACGAGGCGAGGTCCTGGCGCTGGAGTGCTTGAGGGAGGAGTTGGAGCAGGAGATCCGACGAACGGTCCCGATGGGACTCGACGCAATGCCTCTTCCTGTACTTGTCTGTCGTGCTCAACAAATTCAGGTCAATTCCACCGAAACACCTTCAAATCCTTATCTAACGTCCCGAACACTGATCTAGTCTTCCACCTTGTGCTTGTCTACACGATGGATCGACATGGGGCAGCGAGGCCTTTCTATCGGTTGGTTACAGCGGACAGCGAGGTCAAAGGACGATTGTAACTATAGGAGATTCGCGGTATATCTAGGGGGAGTGGTACATGTAACGGAACGGGATCAATTCATTTCGGCGGCCACACCCACATAGGTATGTCCTTTGGGACCATTTCCTCCTGCGTCTGCGCCAGCTTCCGCTTCCTGTAATTGTGACCCCACGGGATGGACATCTTGGCCCGCTCGGCGGCACGGATCTGCAGCGCGCGTTGGAGCATGTTGACGAGTGGCCAGTGGTCGAGCCTCTCGCCCGACGGCCCGGCGGTTTCCTGCGCGAGAATGCGCTCGACAGTGGGCACGCTCCCGTGGTGCGTCCCCTCCCGCCCGTTGTGCGCTAGCAGCCGTTCCATGATCCAGTGGTATGCGGCGTTCTCGTCGCGCGTGATCGCGCGGGGGTCGAACGGTCCGATGAGCTCGAACGCGAAGAGCGGCTGTATCGCCTTCAGGCGCGCGCGGTAGATGTCGTAGTACACCTGCCGCGTGAGGAAGCGCATCACGACGAAATACGTGCGCTCGGTGATCGGGAGCCCCAGCTCCGACGTCGTCCGCAAGACGATCAGCGCCCCGGGGAGGTCCGCGGTGTAGAGGAAGGCGCGTAGCGCGATGATGAGCAGACCTTGGTCCATCTCGATCTGCTGCCGCCGCTTGCGAGGGTCTTCGGACGCGGGGGGTGGAACTTGGTGCTGAACCAGAGCGCCATCATGTCGTTGGGCCGTGTCTTGAGATGCATTTCGGGTTGAATCTTGGTTGATTGTCGGTTGAACTTGCTTGTTCTCTCACTGTTACGCGCGCGCGCTGTTTGCCGGCCCCAGCCGCGTTCTCTCCCACCTTGGCACTGATTTTGAACTTGTTTAAACTTTCTTTGAAGAGCTAAGTCCAAACTTCTATTTTTAGAAAATTTGGCGATAATTTCCCCGTCCCGAAGGTCGGCAGGCGTTCAGTGGAAGGGGTGGGTACGTAGGGAGGGGGGATCTAGATACATCTAAATGCTTACAGCAAATCTCCCGATCCATCTGCAATCGGTGCCTGGCGCGCGCGCTCCAAGCGCGGAATCGCGGCAAGTCGCATGTTGACTCCCAATTCGGCTTTGTAGGGTTAGGACACACCGGAAGCGCGCGGAGTCGTAGGGTTGGAGTCGGAGTCAAACTGGCAGTATTTTAGGGTCACGACTGAGGGAACGGCACAGAACAAGACTTATCGATGAGCCACTTGCAGGAAATGTTCAAAACTGGGCTTGTTTTCAGTCGAACTGGTGATTCAAGTAAGGGGAGAACTGAAGGATTTGGATGAAAATTAAGCGCATGCACAAAATAACCTCGCCAGAGATCGCCGAGGGGTGCGCGCTGGCACACAATGCTTGACCGAGTTGAGGCGCGTTGTTGATGGCCTGCCCGCAGGAGCGCTGATGATCGGAAGGCGGCGGGGACTTAAAGACCGAATTGTCATCAGCGAGATACAGGCGCAAGAGGTTTGAACTCACGCGTGACTCTTGAAAAGCAACAACAGGAGCCGCGCCCGAGGCCGCAGCCGTGAGACACCAAAATCCGGAGTCCGAACGAGGCCGGGCGCGTCGGGGGCATGATGTTGATGGCGGGACCGCTAAATCTTGAATTGGCGGCCCCGAAGCGTCGGGCGCATCCGGGCGGTGGCAGGAGCACCAAATCTTGGATCAGAATGTCAGGGCGGGAGCGAGGCGCATCACGGCGGTGGCGGGAGCGCGAAAACCCGACTCAGAACACAGCGCACGCACAGCGGCCGCACCGAAAACATACTCGCCGGAACACCAAAAATGGAAGAATCATGGCGGCAGCGGCGGAAATCTGAGCAAGCGCCCGGGGCGCTTGAGACGAGGTCAATACAAGAAATAGAGCTGTACGGGGATGGACTTACACACGGCGCATCACGGTGGTTGAGGGGCGCCAAAAAATCACAAAAAATATCGGGGCAGCATCACGATGTCTAGCACATCATAGTGATTCCGGGGGGCTGAATCTTGAGTTGGACTGCGCGCCGAGCGTGTCACCTACGCGCGGCGCATCACAGCAGCAGCGGGATCACCAAAAATCGAAAAAGCTTTGGGGCAGCGTCGGGACCTTCGGCGCTTCACAGCAGTGGCAGGATCGCCAGAGGCAAGTTAGAGTGGCAGCAGCGGCGAGGCGCAGGGAGCAGCATGTGGGCGCAGGGTGCATCGTGGCGGCGGGAGCGCAAAGCACTGGGTCGGAAGTGTGTGGGCACATGTAAGGTTGGGGGGCCGACACGCCAGACAGCAACGAAAAATCGAAGCAGAAATGTGCGCATAACATTGATGACCAAACTGGAACCGTACGACGCGTGAAGTCACGATTTGAAGTTCGGAATGGCAGCGTGCACATCAAGGCGGTGGCAGGATGTCTAGAAATCGAGTCGGAGTTCCGAGGGTGCGCCGGTGCGTCGGAAAAGACATCGGAGATGTAGCACAATAATCTACCGGGGATGAATGAGCTTGTGATGCAGATATAATCGCGCAACTTACCGGGGTGGCGCGCAACATTGATGGCGCATCAGACGCATCAGAGCGAGCCCGAGACGGACCGGAAGGGTGGGAAGACGGCCGGATGCCTCAACACGGTCGTGGGATTGCCAAAAAAAAAAATAGAATGGCAGGGGGCATAATGAAGGTAGTGGGTCCTGATTCAAGACTTCGGCGGCAGGGCAGGCGCATCAAGGCGGTGGCGGGATCGTGAGAAACAGTATTGGAATGGCGGCGGGGACGGCGGCGCGTTGGGCGCATCAAGACGATCATGATATTGTGAGATCTTGCGGTAGAATGGCGACGGCATCGGCGACGCGTCAATCGACCGAACGGCGCCACCGACGCACTGGGCGCATCAAACCCGCGGCGAGATAGAGTCGGAGCCCGCGCCGACGCGTCAGAAAACACTTCGAGCGCGTTGAAAATGCCGTAGATCTGGTGTACATAATGAGTTTGAGCTGAAAAGATAGGATATGGGACTATACCGATGCACGTTGCCGCCACGCGCGAACAATGGGGCCCAAAGATTGAGGGCGGCGCTGACACATCAGGCGCATCAAACTCGCGGCGAGCTCGAGTCGGGCCGGTGCCGACACGTCGGAAAACGTGTCGAACACATTCAGAACGGCATAGATCTCCTGTAAAAAGTGAGTTTTGAACTGCAAAATGAGTTAGCAGACTTACTGAGGCACGTTGCTGCTGCAGTTGGATCTTCTATATTTTGCGGCTGCAGCGCGGAGTTGGCAGCGGGAACGCGAATGATGGGGCCTGAATAACGTGGGCGCATCAAACCCGCGCTGACGCGTCGGGAAACACCCGAAACACATCGAAAACGGCACAGATCTATCTTAAATAATGAGTTTTGAGGTCAGGAGAAAAACACGGGACTTGCTCACCGAGGGTGGAAGCAAGTCCCTGCCCACATCAAGCACAGCCCTCCGCATGATTTGGGGGTGGCTTTACTGCCGATAACGAGCTTGACCGGGTTGCGCGCAGAGTTGGCGCAGATGAGGACTTTTGAATGTTGATTGGACACTAGATACAGTGAGTCTATACTAGAAGGATGGGAGTGGGACTCGCCCACTCCCATGGTAAGGAAGCGAGTCCCATTGGTGCGTACTCAGCAATGGGACTCGCTGCCTGTGACAAAGTCTCTGTATGCTTTGACTTCGCGTAGGGATAGGTTCTCTGCAGCGGCAAACATTTGAGATGTAGTGAGAATATGAGTTGAAAAAATCTGGGGATCAAATGTTGAACCTACTACAGACAAATAATGCTCTCCTTATACTGTAGAGTCGCGTGAACTCGGAACGGCGATGTGAAACCGTCGAGCAGTCCCTTTGGTGCATGTACAGCTGCGCCTTTCATTTCCGTCATGAAAGCCTCCTGGTGTTCCACAAGGGTACAACCCGAAGCAGCGTGGAGTCCTCCTGTCCTCGTGCTGTCCGTGTTTTCCGTGTGTGAATAGTTCCATATGTGTCCATCCAGTCATCAGCACTTACTAGGGTCACAACGAGGATCGAGCATGACCGTTCATTAGACTCATTTACATTGTTTCATATAATTATGTCCAGGTTTCATGGCCCACAACACTTGGGATCAAGCATACCGTTGAAGTCGTCTCAATATGGCAGGCGCCTTCGGATCAGCGGCACCGTGATGTATCATCACATCACTCAGATCGGTGACTGCCATGAGTCCCATTGGCGCACCACGAGTCCCATGTCAATCCTGTGAGTCCCATGATAGTCATGACTCCCATTGTAAATTTGCTCGGAATGGGACTGGGTGAGTCCCACTCCCACTCTTCTCGTTGTTACTCAGATACAGTCAATATGGAAAGATCGAGGAGATGAGATAATGTAAGTTACCACACCGCTGGGGCCAAAACCGCAGGCATGGCGCGCCTGGCAGCTCAAATCTCCGGATTCTGATCTTGAAGAGCCATGTCAACAGTGGTGTCGGCCGAAATGGCGACGAGCCACGCGTGACAGGTACGATGAGCTGGCTCGCATGCCTGAAGGGGATATTGATGTTGAGCAGAGCGCGATGAGCGATGGACAGCAACGTACGGTGGGTGTGACCGTGTATGACCTGAATGATGAGCTTCGAGTCTCGCGCGGCAACTTGAGGGTCCCTTGGTGTCCCAAGTCTATGCTGAGAGCGGCCACAATGCCTGGGATGGCGGGTCATATGGTGGGCAGCTTGCGGGGCGGATGAACAGAGGGGGGTTGGGTGACAGTCATAGTATAAGGCAAGAACAAGGATGTCTTGTAGTATTTGGTTGGCGGCAAACAAATTCCCACAAGTTCTGAAACAGTCAACAAATCTATTATTGTGTTTGGCCGCACCAGTTCCCCTCGCTTAGTTTTTGATCGGGGAACTCGCGCTGGCTGCCCATGTCCTTATTCTTTACTCAGCCAGTGGGGCTCAGCAGGGGCTACCGGCTCGATGGAGCTGCAATGATTAAGTTCAACACAATTTATTTGACTTACTTCATGCTGTATGGGATGTAAAAAAATGATAATAGGATACCTCAGAGTGAATAAGTTTGAGCACAATTGGAATATCTATAGGAACAACGAACATACATTACTGAAGGGTAAGGCTCAAATGAATGGAGCAAACTGGATGAGATCGGCAGAACAGTGAACACAATTATTTTTGGGCTTCCAAGTATTAATAAATCTGGAGTGTACACCCCTGGTTGCTGATTGAGAAAAGAAGCCCCGCTGAATAGCGCATCCGGAGATGCGCGAGCACAGCAGCAAGGTGCGATCGGCAGACCGCAAATAGCCGCGCAGGTCAAGAATAGACTCATTTCTGTGTGCGGCGAACTTGAGTGGCTCAAGACTCCGGGGCAGGCCCAGAAACATGGGGTGTACGGCGCACAGCGCGTGCCGGTGCGCCGCGGCGGTGCCGAGCGGCGGGAGGCGCGCCGATTTTCTTTCGGTCAAAATGGCGCCGGTTCCGCGCCAAGCCTCACTGCCACCTGTCAATCGAA
>JARJCN010000205.1:0-20542 GCA_029282135.1 Mycena belliarum
TCTACGGGTCTGGGACTCGGAGTTTGTGCTAGTACGATCTCTGGCTTGTGATTGCTCACGACCACTGAAAGTAGTAGTACTGCGTCTCGAAGGTCCTGCAAGATTCAAAGCACTGTAACCAGCACTCTGCGAATTCTGCGTTTTCCGGGTTTTAGGTCCTGGGACGTTGAACTCCGTCGTATCAGAAGTTCTCGGCTTTGGGGCCTTTTTGTCAACGGTCTGAGGTCTGGGTTTTGGCCCAAAAGACAGGGTGTCAACGAAGGGGGTCTCTATGAAGTTTTCTAGGTAGAAGAACTCCAACCAACTGGTTCTTTGAAAGAACTCTTTTGCAATCACAAAGTGATCGGCTTTTGTCTCAACTCGCGAAATAACAAATGGACCCTCGCGGTGGGCTCCAGATGAAACGGTGCACCTGAGTATGGGCTGCCGAAGACTAAGACTAGAACTAGTGCGCGTGAACACACTACAACTAACTCAACCAACACACACACAACACACAACCAATACTCGGTACCAACAATGAGTTCGGGTCACCCTGAGATATACAGGTAAGATGTAATCTCGCGATCAACGGTCTGGGACAAGGCCTGCACACGAATGCGACTTCTCTAGAGCACTCCCAAGTACTTCCAGTAGTTGTGGAACAACTAAACTAGAACTCTCTCCACAGATACCGGGGGAACGGTATACGGGGTGGGTGAAAGATGGTAGTGTTCTAAGAGATCCAACGAGTTCTTAGAGGTCTGGCAGAGCACAACAAGCCTGCTATACGGGGTCTTGTATCAATGCTGGCCCTCTATCACAACAGCCCTTTCTATACGGGGAACTGTCTGCGACGAGCTGACTACAACAAGCCTGCTAAACGGGGTCTTGTATCAATAGTCCTACACAACAGCCCTTTCTAAAGCGGGGAACTGTCTGTGCGACCTTTGACACTATAGACAAAGGATTTACGGGGTCTCACAAGTGAGTTGAGTAGTTTACTACTGATCACAAGTCCTCAAGCGAAACAACCTCTCAAGGTCAAGTTCTTAATGAAACCAACAGATAATGTTTTATTGACAAACAATCTCCGCTCAGTTACAGAGGACACCAACGCCGTGGGATAGTACTTTGGACTGCAGGCAGTCTGTGGGCACGATCTGGGGGGCAAGGATGAACTACTGTACTGCGGCTACTACTTGCTATTTTATAGGTTTTCGGGAAATACATGACAGATAGAAATGACGACGATGACAGAGTGAAACAGATAAGATGAAACAAGTCCGGATCCCGGGAACGTCTATGATTGGCTGTTGAGAGCCGGTCTGGTCCGGATCCTCGCGCCGTGAGAACTCCAGAGACCCGTTGTGGTATATTTGCAAACTCTAGGCCAGGCCAAGAGCACTGTCTAGTGCTCCCGAGTACTTGCCAAGTACTTGTAGAGGATGCCGCACTTCGGCTTGGTTTGTAAAGCCCGATGGCGTGCTTTGCCGCTCCACTAGAACTGCTGCCGCAGCGGGTGACCGCTTTGACCGATGTTCCGGGGCTGGTTCGTCTGCTAATCTCCTAGCCTACTGGTTTCGACTCCGTCCGACTCAGTTCGTGTGGGCCAGACCTCTCCAGAGGTCTTCTCGGCATTCCTACAGGTACTGTGGACTTCTCGTCGAACAACCTTTGTCCTTGTTTGACTTCTCAGATCGCGTCGTACTGGTCACATGTCTCGTTTGACGTGCCAAGTACTATGCCGATCACTGTCATTCCTAGCAATCCATGCGTCTATTGCTCTCTATAGTTCCCAAGTACTCCTAGAGTACTCTGAAGGACTTCTCCGCACGTCGCGGCCTTGAACCCTACTACTTGGTTCATGCCTGTCTAGTGGACTGTGGCCATCCAGTCCCTTGGGTATAGTCATGGTCTCCAAAGTTGTCAAGGCTTTTGTGGGTATTCTCCTGGGTATGGTATCTAGCTTTCGTAGTGTAGCCCAAGTCCTGGGAAGAACTCGTACTTCACTAATGACCGCACAGAGGTCTTAGCAAGCAATATGACAGTCCCCGTTTAGTAGGACCAAGAGCATAAGTACTTGTCTAAACATGATACGGCTTCTCCGGCATGGTCAATACACAATCAGCAGCTCGGAACTCCGCTCTGACTCTAACTGTATGTCACCGGACAGGGTTCAAGTACCAAGTACTCAGTACTAGTACCGAAGTACTAGCAGTTGTACTGGTTAAGTGATAAATCGCAAAAAGCGACCTGACGAGGGGTCGGCAGATCCGACCCGTATCACCGCACAAGCACTTGGAATGTTCTTGCTCGAAGATATAATTTGTCGTTGGGGATGCCCAGCTAAAATTATAACGGATAACGCGAGACAGTTCAAAGCTGCTGTCGAATGGCTAAAAGCGAAATATGGGATACCTAACATACAGATATCACCATATAATTCACAAGCCAATGGCAAAGTCGAAAACGGGCACTTTGGGACACGCCAAATCCTGTATAAAGCAACTGGTGGTAATCCAAAGCGTTGGTTTTACTTCTGGCCACAATACTTGTGGGCAGACAGAGTAACTATTCGAAAAGGATTAGGCTGTTCACCTTTCTTTATGGCGACAGGAGCACATCCAGTGCTACCCCTCGACATAGAAGAGGCGACATGGCTTGTAGACCTACCAGGTAGAGTCCTAACGGACTCTGAGCTGATTGGATTCCGAGCACAAGCGTTAGCTAAACATGTTGATCATGTAGAGGCAATGCGTAAACGTGTAGAGGAAGCCAAACGTGTGTCAGTACGAAGGTACGAAAAATACCACATGCATACTATAGTCAACTTTGACTTTAAACCGGGAAGACTCGTCCTAGTCAGGAACACTCGAGTCGAGAAGTCGCTGGACTCTAAGATGGAGGCTCGCTACTTGGGTCCTATGATAGTTATCAGACGGACACAAGGAGGAGCATATCTTATTGCAGAAATGAATGGTGCAATGTTACATGATAGGATTGCAGCGTTTAGGGTTATACCCTATGAAGCGCGTTATAGCATTACTATCCCAAAGAATATTCACAAACTCATAGATCTGTCGCCAGAGGCACTCGCGGAGTTGGTTCGAGACATGCCAAAGCCAAATAAAGCCTATGCAGGCCCGGACTTGCAGTTCGGTAAAATGAGGCTAAGCACGGTTCAAGAGGAAGATGAGTCCTCGGAGTCGGAAAGTGAGGAAAATGTTGAAGTCCAACACTGGGAACCAGAGCCTGAAAAGGTAGCTACAGGTCCCAGGCGCTCAACACGACAGAAATCGTAGTTAGCGAACTTCAACATTTGACTTCGCGATTCGCGAGAAGTCATAAATGAGTGGTCAAACAAGTGGATTGACACGCCGACTATGGGAAAACACAAGATACGGTCCGTGGACTATGTACTGTTGAAAGTACATACAAAATTTACTGTTGAAGTACGTGGGCAACGGAACGAAACTACAGAACGGGGGAACTCTAGAAATAAAAAATCAGAACCTTCGCTACTATAAAGTCGAGTTCGCGAAACTCACCAGGACAAGCGGAACGAGGTCGTCATCCTCGTCCATTTTAGCATCAAAGTCTGCTTGCAACTTATTCAAGTCGCGCACGTAGTGTGCGCGAAGTTGAATATGATGGTGGATGCGATAGTTACATTTGTCGATCGCACCCTCGAGCTCTCCCTTCCGAGTCTCGAAAAACTCGGTAGGATCAGTCGAAGCAATATGCGCTGAAACCAGCTGCGAGGCACGAGATAGAGCGGCGTCATCCAGGAGCGAAATGGGTGCACCAGCGTCTAACAAATAGAAGTCTGGGTCAGAACTTGAAGGGAGTTCGCGATGTTGAAAAATATAGCGAACTCACCGGGCCTAGCGACGTCTCCGAGGTCGGACTCAAAAGTATATACGCTCCCAGAGCGAGGCCGCTTGCGAGGAAAATCTTGAAGAGACTTGGCCATGAACCTTGACGGCTTTCTTGTAAGAAGGTGCATGCACATTGAGAAAACGATGGCTCTCGTAGCCAATGCGTACCGTTTCCGGACGATTGGGCATCTGGTGCTTGGAGGCCAGCTATATTGCATAAAGACTTGAGTTCGCGATTCGCGAAACACGAAGTAGCTAAACATACCTTGGCGTTCGACTTGCGGATTTCAGCTGCCGCAGCGAGCACAGGGCGAGATGGAGTGCCACCCGCGACCGCAGCCGCTACTACGGTAGGCTGGGCCGTCGGGGTGACCTTCAACACGATGGGATTCGTCACCACAGGCTTGGGCGACCGACCGAAGTGCAAGTTCGGAGGAACGGGCTTCGCGGACGGGATCGTGCCAAAGAGGAACGCCTCAGTCGAGGTATCCATCTGGAGATCGACGAATTTCTTGAGTACCCATTTGAGCCCTGAAATAGCGAAACGCGAAATACCTTGTCAGTAGACGAGGTAGGCTGTGTGGAAGCGGACACACTCTTGTCGTCATCGGATTTCTCGGCTCCCTCATCGTCCGAATCAACGATGATGGCAGGGGAATTGACCTAGCAGAGGGAGTAAGAAAAAGCGAGATAGCGAAATATTATAAGGACGCACCTTGCCCTTTTTCTTCTTCTTCAGCTCTGCCTTTTCGGCCTTAGCAAGCGCTTTGGCTTCGGCCTTCGCCTCAGCCTTGGCCTCAGCCCTAGCCTTAGCCATGATCGCGGCCTCGCGCGCAGCCACGCGCGAAGCCTCGATATAGCTAATAATGTTGTTAAGGTCGCGAAACACTTGCTTAGGATAGGTATAGCCAGGGAGGGCCGTGTGGAAGTTGAACAGGTCCGCCTTGATGCTGAAGATACTCTCCCTGGTGGAAGTATTCTTGTCCTTAGCGATAAGATCCTTGAACGGCTCGAGTGCAGCCTGTAGCGAAGGCGTCAGCACTATAAACTGAGAAAATAGCGGACACGACGTACACCAGCTGAAGCAGCGCGCTCTAGGGCCCGAGTGCAGTCCTGGAAGGGACGGCACGTCCGTAGGGACCTGCGAGTAGTCGACGGCAGGCGTATCCGAACGCAGTGAGAAGCTCCTGGTAGACGGGATTCTCGGTAGCGGAAGAGGGAGACATGGTCGCTAGAATTTTTGAATGGCTCCACGAATATTGGACGGCCCTCTTTATAGGAAATATAAGAGAAGTCGGAGAATAGCGGATATTTGTCCAGAAACAGCGTCGTCAATGGTCAAATGTGGATAGAGAGACATTTCGAGAATAGCTATCTACCCTGAAAAGGATGAAACCGGGGACGGTTTCTTCTTTTAGCGGGGGGAGAGTAGGGCGCCATGTGGAAGGTAGCGAACAAAGCACGCAATACCTGGCTTAGAAAGAAAATTTCGATGTGCCATGCGGTAGCGATGTTTCGCGAAAACCTCAACAAGTCCAGAAATGGAAGTTCGCTACTTGGCAAAATAGTTGATCGGAGTTGAGCCAGGAGCCGAACTGATAAGATCGGCAACTGAGCCTATCAAAGAAGCAAACAAACCGGTCGGATCAAAAGATCGGCGCTTCGAGAACAACTCAAGTACAAAAACGGGTTACAATGGAAATTCGCGAAACGTACTTGGCTGTGCTCATGATGTTCCGTAAAACGTGGACATAGCGGGATAATGATTATACTGGCTCAGACATATGAATCTCGCTAATTATAAAGTTCGCTAAATCAACATTTATGCGTCAACTGTAGAGATTAAGGACCGGATAGCTACCGGACCTTGAAAGAAAAAGATGGATAATATCTTGAACCTAATATTGCCAATGTATGACACGGGGAGGTAGAACTATGCCGCGACCTGGTATGCAAATACTAGGTAGCGAACCGGTTTATATCTTTGAAGTTTCGACTTTATCGAAATATCGCGAGTCGCGATATCACGACCACGTGATCAAACACTTGTTCTAATAAAGAGTTCGCTCTAAGTTGAAAAATCGCGAAATCGTTTAAAATCCAACTTAGATAGAATTCAGACGTTTAGAGCAGAGTCAAGGCAGTATAGATTGGTCAAGATATTTAGCGAATCACAAACTGTTCTCGAACTACTACCAACTAAGCTGTGAAATCGCGAGATACACAAGTAGAATGCATGTGTAAGCGATTTAGCGAAGAAATGGTAAATAGGAAACAGAGTGTGATAAAAGTCCAGTAGATGTCAATGCGCAAAAGAAAAGTAAGACGCAGCGCAGGGGGGACCTAGTCCTCGTCCTCACCCGGGGCGTCAGGCTCCTCGTCCGGGACGTACTCCTGCTCGTCCTCTCGCTCGGGCTCCGGCTCCTCGTCCTGCTGCTCCTCCTCCTCGTCCTCGTCGTTCTGCTCGTGGTCCTGCTCCGCGGGTTCCATCACGACGTCCGACGGCTCGTTGGGAAGAGTAGTGTCGGGATCGAGAGGTGGCGAAGAACCGCGATCGCTGGACGCAAGTTCGCGATCTGGGCTGGAGGGCTTGGCCAGCAGCGTCCCTGGAACAAACGACGGCCGCGAAGGCGACGATGGCGGCGAAGGGGCCGGCGAGCTCGCAGTAGCAATCGACGCAATGGGCGGCGGAAGGACAAGGCGGCTCCTGTCGCGAGTCGCGGCTTTGGACGCCGCGGGCGTCGAGGTCGCGACCGGCTTTCCCGACGTTGAAGTCGAGGGTCGCGGGGTCTTGGGGGCACCTTTGGGGGGACCCTTGCGAACTGCGGCCACCGCAGACGACGACGCCGACGGACGGGATGGAGGCGGTGGTGGAACCATCGCGGGCGCCGCGGCATCCTTCGACCCACTGGTGCGCGGAGGGACCTCGACGAAGACTTGGGCGCGAACACGCTTTGAGAACGGACGCGCGCGTGAAGGGGCGACCGGGGGAGGCGTGGTTCCATCCGAGAGTTGAACGAAAGAAGGGTGGTCCTCGGGCTCCTCGAATTCGATCTCCTGGAGGGATAGGCCATGAGACAGGTCTGGCGGGTGGTAGACCGCGTGGTTGGGGTCGATCTGGGCCAGCTGAGGTGTCCCGGGCTCCGCTACGATGTCCACCGGTGGACGACGATCGAAGTACTTGTTAGTAGCCGACTCGCGAGTGATGTCGAGGCGCGCGAACAAGTCCTCGATCATCTGCATCAGGTCGGGGTCCTCGAAGCGTTTAGCGAAGTCCTCCGGACGAAGTATCGACTTCGTCTGGAAATAGAAGACCGCGAACTCCTCGACGGACGTCTCGTAGTCGCGATATTCAATGGCCAAGAGGCGGTACGCGAAGTTGACGCGACGCAAGCCTTCGATCATGCGCGAAAGATGGAGGAGCAAGTCTAAAGGAAAGGGTTAGCGAACTGTTGCGATAAAAAGAGTGCTGCACGCACTCGGATTGGACAACGACAAGAAACCCTGCAGCCGTTCCACGGTCTGCATCCGAACACGATCCGTCATCGAGAAAGTGCAGGCGGAGCGGTTGCTGGCGTGACAAGCCCAGCAGGCCTTGTTGAAACCAAGAAAAACGCAGACGATGTTGCGGGAGGAGCAGGTGGTACAGATGAACAGCGACTGTACCATTTGTTAAAACTCGCAACAAAAACTTATAGTGGAACAAGGACTTACGCGATGGAAGTCCGGGGGAAGGATGCCGCGCAAAACCGTGACTCGCGGAACCACCGGGGTCGCGACTTGCACCGCAGTATCCCGCTTCACTATAAGGGATAAATAGCTGTTAGCTAAAAAATCACCTAAGTCGCGAACTGAAATACGTACCAGAGTATGTCAGGTTGAACTTAGCGAGGAACTTGCCCAGGCTCCTGAGGGGATCCTCCTCGTCGGCGGCGGCGGTCGAGATCTCCTCGACCTCTTCGTCCTCTTCGGCGGACTCTTCGACCGGGGTAGGCGACTTGGGTGGCAGCCCGAACCTTCGAGGTGGAGGCAGTGGGCGCGGGTTTCGCTCGCGCGGCGGGAAGAGGCTTGATAGGGCGCGCGGCGGGAGTCGCGACCTCCTCGGCTTTCTTCTTGGAACGCGTGAGGCGCTTCTCGAGGACCTACAGAAATTTCCGATTAGCGAATAGCTATAAAAACAAAAGAACAGGAAAGAGAAAATCTTACCTGTTTAGATGTAGACGCCTGCGGAGGCGTGGCAGCGGCAACGGCGGAGGGTCGGGCCTTCTTTGGCTTTTTGGTCAGAGGCTCGGGCGCGTCAAAGTCGAAAAGCGGGGCGCCGCTCGCGAACGGGTTGGGCTCTGGAGGTTCTGGAACCACGAAGGATGGGTCGAACGGCGTCTATATGTGAATATAGTGGTTAGTAGGCTCAAGTGGACCTAGAAAAGAAAGGGACGCACCTCGAATAGCGGCTGCGTATGGCACAACTCGTAGAAAACCGGATGGAGGAGCTCCCAGTCGTGCTTCTTGCCCTCGTCGCGACGGCGCGCGGAACCATAGATCACCGACACTTGGAAGAGGAATTGCTCCACCACCTTGTGATCGATGCTCTGAGGCTCCCGGGGAAATTCGTTACGATGGGCCCTCTAAAAAAGGACGCAGAGTAGTCGATTAGCGAAATGAAACACTGGGTAGTGCGTAGTAATACGCACTACGCAGGACATGAACTCCAAAAGATGCAAGTAGACATTGATGACCTTCGCAGACGAAAGAGCGCTCTTGGAGAAAAGACGAGATAAAAGATCCAAGTCGTAGTCGCGAATATGACGCCAATAGTCGACGTCGGAAGACGAGGCGAGAGTGGCGTCGGGTTGTGTCCGCTTGGCCATTGAGGAGCAGCGCAGCGAGCGTAATACGCGTCGCTGGGCAGGAGGATGGTGGGGGGAGAAAGGAAGAAAGCCACAGCGCCCAACTCATATATTATATGGCTGCGCCATATTACGTATGAGAAGCGCATCGCGACTATCCCAAATAGAGACCCACCATTAAAACATATATAAACCCAAAAATAGCCGATGGGTTCCGCGAAACGTGGTGATGCCGCAGCGGGTCTAGAACTACCGAAGCAAAGGTAGATAGACAAGGCGCTAAAACGAGAGTCCGCGAACTCACTAGGTTCGAGGAGTGCTGGAGGTGGTGGTCCAGGGTAAAGGGTGATAAGCCCCTAACTCTCAGCCATGATCGACCATGCATAAGTCCGAAAAATCAGTGATGTCACGTGACATTGACATGAGTTAGCGAGCGGAGGCAGATTTAGCGAAGTCAAGAGCGATCTTGACTTCGGTGGTCTAAAAATAGAAGTCCGCGATTCGCGAACTGCAAAACATGAAATCAGGTTGATGATGGTGAAGCAATTGGACAGTCTTCAAAAAGAGCACAAAATCAATAAAAAATTTGGACGTCGAAAGAAGCTATCATTCTTAGACCACTAAATGGGCAACCGAGGACGGTTGATATTTAGTGAGGGGGAGATGATACGACTGGTAGCGGACCAGCCGTGTAATCACGCTTTTTAGCGACTTCTAGCATACGGCTAGAGGACTCCCGTCCGGTGATATACAATTAGAACCAGAGCTGAGCTCCGCGCTGCTGGTTGCGTATTAATGATGCTAGAGGATTCCTATTCTGAGGATCTGTACTTTGACTCGGTTCGCTACCAAATGGGAGCCAGACAAAGACAGTCCTAGAAGAGTAGCGAGCTCCGACAGATAGAGTCAGATCCTAGTGATAGGACGTGGCTTGCCCTGCAGGCTAGATACCATACCCCGGAGATATATACCCAAAAGCTCAGACACCCTTTGTGTGGATCATGCATTACCAGGAAACATAGCAGATAGCGAGGTAGCGAAGTCATGTTCGAAGTAGCGAAGTGACCTAGTACCACAATGACGGACATTGGACCAGTTCGCTACACGAAGTACTGTGTTAGCGAACCCTCTGTACCCAGTAGACCAAGTGTCCGGCCTCACCCGGACCATCATGGGATCATGTCGATGTACCGAGAAGTGCGCAAGCACTTTCGCGGGATCTGCACAGTCCAAAAGGGGAATTGATTGTCGATCGCGATTTTCAATATCCTTTCTGGGACTGTGCCGGGCGAACATGTGGGTTCGAAACCAAGCCGGAGGGAGACGTAGAGCTCTGACAGAGCTGTGGGACGTAATCCTAGCGGATTACCGACCAAGCCGGCCTAGTGCGTAGGCCCGGCAGGAGGAAGACGTGTTCGCGAACCCGCGGCATGTCCGCGATATATCCAATATGGCTCGGCTGGTCATTCGCGCTGACTGGCAAGATGCCGAGCCTCACCAAGGACACTATACAGAGGACGCGTGGCCGTTATATTCCGTTCCGAATCCGTTTCATTACTCATTTTCCTTTGTCCTGTTTACTCATATCAGTCTGTCATGTATTTAGCGAAAACCTATAAAATAGCACGTAGAGCACGCATTGCAGTAGTTCATCCTCGCCCCAGGAAATAGCCCATCAGCTAGTTCTGTCCTAAAGGCTTTGGTGTCCTCTGTATCTGCGGAGATTTGTGTACCAAAAACATATCTTTGTCTTGATCCATTAACAATTTCGCGAACTTGAGATTTATCAGTTATAGCTAACTGCTGATTCCTGAGCTTGCAAGGCTTCTGGTGGTACACGCTATTGTCTCGTGGAGGGTCACGGCAGCAGTTCCAGATAAGCACACCTCGTCTCGTGGAGGGTCACGGCGAGCATTCGATAAAGTCCTCAGTTAAGTTGCTAGAGGCAGGCGGCCGTTACTATTGGAACCTGTGCGCGTTTAGCAGCCTGGTCATATTTCGGTTAGTTGGGCTATTGGAACCTGTACGCGTTTAGCAGTCTGGTCGTAGTCGTTGTTCCCTTGCCTGGCCTGGTCAAGCGCCCGTCAGGAAGCCGTTCACGTCCGTGTTAAAGTCGTTGAGACTTGAGCCGGGGAGACTTTCACAACAAAACATCCTTACACCCGAAACCCCTTGTCTGTGTTTTCGTGTGTTCGCGATTGTTCTTCGGTTGGTAGCTACCTGAAGCTATTGTAATCTCGAACTTAGTTCTACCAAACTTGTCGAGTCGATACTTGTCCCACTTCAATAAAAGAGAGAATTCATCTTATCTGTATACTTCAGAAGGATCCGAACTCAATCTTAGCACTTTGTACTGGTTGTAGTGAGTTGTGTGTGTGTGTGTGGGTTTTGTGTTAGAGTCCGCTCTTCGCGAAGTCACCATTCTGCAGCCCTTACTCAGGTGCACCGTTTCACCGGCATTCGCGCTCGCCCCTGGGATCTTCGACGATCTGCCACCACCTTCCTGATTAGAAAGCGACCGCTGGGAAGTGTTTGGGGGAGGGATCGGTGTGACCGCACCCGCCGAGCGAAGCTTTTTGGCAGGAGGGGGGGACTGCCTCTCCTCCTCCTCGAGTTCGTCGTCGTCGAAGAACTCGTTGTCGGACTCACTAGAGGGAGCCTTCCTCTTGACTGCCGTAGGTCTCTTACCCTTCGAGACCTTCACTGCCTTCGACGAAGCCTTCGTCGCCTTCGTGGCCCTTGTCGCCTTTGCCGCTGGCTTTGCGGCAGGCCTGGGGACGGGCTTCTCAGGTGCGGCAATGTCCTCATCCTCCTCCTCCTCCCCCTCAGGGCCATCGTCGACGAGCTCGTCAGAGGACTCATCAGCGGGGGTCCTCCGCCCTCCTCCCGTGGCCTTCGTCGCCTTCGTCGCCACTGGCTTTGCGGCAGGCTTCGCGATTGGCCTCGGGACCGGCCGTGGGACCTGTTTCGCCTTCCCCTTGGTGGTCGCCGACAACGGCTCCGCATCCACGTCCACGGGCACTGCCTTCAACCGTCGGCTCGATCGAGCCGGCAAGACTTCCGGTACCTCACCCTCCTCATCCCCATCCCCGTCCTCATCGTCGTCGTCCTCTGCCTTTCCCTTCGCCTTGCCCTTCTGTTTCCTCGGCAAGATGAGGCGCTTCAATAATGCAGCGTCACCAGCACGACGGACATCGACGGACGCGGACCAGACATTGCCCAGAGCATCTTGGCAATGGATCTGCTTGCCACGCGATGTCTTCCAGTGAAGACCGGCGGCTTCGCGATCATCCGGAGTGTCCACCGTATAGTCATGGCCAATGATGACAAGGTCGCCTATCAGATAGCAGCGAATCATAAGAGAGGGAAAGAAGAGAGAAAAAAACGGTCCACGCACCCTCCTTGTACTCATGCTCCTCCAAACGAAGGCCCCAGCCTGATGACGACTCATGTTCGAGAAGTGCGACATTGAAACAGGTCAAGTCGTGGGCGCGCCATGCACCGCTTGCCTTGTCACTGTATATCTCGCCAGGGAGGCGAGCACTGGTGGGGAATCCGAGGAGACGCAGGTTCTTGGAAGCGAGCGTTGCGCCAAGGGGAATCCAAAGGAAGTTGCCGTTGCGGCTTCCCTTGTCACGGAAGAGGTCGTACCCGAGACACGCCTGGCTCATTGAGCAGAAGCGGTCCCGGATGGCATTGATGTTGTCCGTTGAGGCAACAATCTTGGGCGCACGGGAGCCGGGTGACAATGCACGGTGGACGGGGGCAACCGTGGACGTGCTCGCGATAGGGAGGGAGGGGCCGACATGGTCGGGGGACATGGCCTTCGCGGCCGTCGCGGCCGTCGCGGCCTTCGCGGCCATCCCAGAGGCCGTCGCGGAGGCCTTCGCGGAGGCCTTCGCGGCCTTCCCAGACAATTTTGCTGAGCTCGAGCTACCCAACATATTGAGAAGGGCGTCAGGAATTGACACGCCAGGTCCCATCAGCTCCGACATCTCTGAAGAACTGAAAACATTGAATTGAAGGTTTCAATGAGTGAAAATCACCTACTAAAGCGCAGATCTTGGCAATGCCAAGAAGATCTGAGTTTGTAAGCTGCTCGCCACTTGTGCCGTGCTTGAAAGACTCAGCAAACTGGGCAGGAGGATAAGAACCTGATGTGCAAAACAGCATGGAGAACGTACCGCAGTCTCAAGAGCAGGGGAGGCGATGACGTGGGCCAGCTCAGAGTCCTCGTGGACATGGGAGCCGCAGATGAAGAGGATGGCCTCGAAGGCCTTCTCGCTCGCTGCATTGATCTAGAGAAAGGTCAGAATGAAGATACGCGAAGGTAGGAGAAGGACAAACCGATGCCCGAAGGCCGGCACAAGTCCGCTCAAATTGGCGCTGCCGACCTGCCAGCGTCTCATCCTGCTCAAGCATTGCAACCTCGCTATACTTCTCGAGGATCGCTTCGGCCTCGCCGTCGGGGTACGCCTCCTGAAACTTCCGGTACATCCCGCTGAGCTCCATGGCAGAGAAGCGGGGGAGGTCTTCCGTGTCGGGGTCGAAGGCGGGAGCGATCCGTTGGTACTCCACCACGGCATGCCGCCCGCTTCGGGCAAATCCCTGATACGCATTCCACCCGTTTCCGCCCCGAGACCCTTTATCCATCGCGCGCGCGACGGCCGTGAGATAACGCTCCACAGCGAGGCCACTTTGCGCCGAGTACTCCTCTGCAAGGATGCGGACCTCCCGCACGAACCCTGCCATACTGGTGGCCTGCGGCCTGGAGGGACGACCCCCCACATCCCTTGCAGATGGGCCGCCAGCGTCGGTGTTGAAGGTGTCATCGTCATCGAACAGGGACTCCGGGTGCTCAGGCACCTGAGGGAGGCGGGAGGGCACAGAACGTGATGGCGGCGAAGGCGACGAAGGTGGCGAAGGTGGGCGAGGCGGTGCGTAGCCGCGAGGCGGCGGCGGCAGCACGACCTCTTGATAATATCCGCTGTGGGGAGGTGGCGGCATTGGTACCCTGCCCTCCTTCTGTACAGGTGGAGGTGGTGGAGGCCGCACCGCCTCCCGGTCAATCCTATCGAGAGAAGGTGGGGGCGGCTCCTGGACAGCGCGAAACTGCATGGGGACGAAGTCAAACCGTGGCAGACCCTGCAGACGGGACTGCATGGAGCGGCCAGCATGAGGGTCCGCAGACGGAGCACGGCGTTTTGTTTTTGGGGTGGCGTCTGCGCGCGCCTGGGCGACAGGCTCTGCCCTAGGCTCTTGCGACATCGCCCGCCCCATGTGCTACAGGTGATGTTGCACAATGCGGGGCGGGGGGGGTCGATCGGCGCTGCGGCGGAGGTGGTGGATGCACAATGCGGGGCGGGGGGGTCGATTGGCGCTGCGGCGGAGGTGGCGGAGGTGGCGGGACCGAGAGTGGCACAAAAGAAGGAATGCGCTGTTCGCGCTGCTCACGACGCTGATGCATCGCCTGGGCTTTTTTGTTGCCAACAGCACGAGCTGAGGCATTGATGGTGGAGCGGAGCCGCGTCGGCGGAGGATTCTCGGGTGGCGATGCCTCCCTACGCGGGTACCCCCCCGCAATCTGCCCATACTCAGCGGGAGGGGGGTAGCGGATATACGGATCCGAAGGGGGTTGATTCGGATCCAGAGGACGCCGGCGCTCCTCCCTGGGATCACGGTGGAAGGGGGACTCGTCCGGAAGCTGGTCCTCGCCATCCTCCTCCATGGCGTCTGGATCCGCATTCATCTCCTCCTGCTCCTCAGTGGTGAACCCACCCCGCGGCATGAAAGACCAGGCGGGCATCTCGAGGCTTGGCATCCGCAAAGAGTTGCTGGGATCCACCTGCGATCCTCCGAGGCCAGCGATGTTTTCGAAAAAATTGGGGGCAAGCGAGGAGAGGTCGGTGGCACTAAGGTTGGGACTGGAGGACATTGAGGAAGCGGAGTGCGCATTGGCTTGTTGTGGGTTGTGCGACGCCATTGCCTTTTGAAGAAAGTGGATTATGGATCAGGAGGAGGACTAGAAACGGTAATGAGTCAATACACCGAGGGTTCAGATAGATGGGACCTACAGACAACGTGTAGAGGACACGGGGGAGACCTAAGTGTGCAACTACTTCATAAGCCCATCTTAAGTTTCCGGCGCTAAAAGCGCGCAAAGTACTTAAAGTTCCTATATATCTTAAGTAGCGTACATAGTATGTAATTGAGTGCCAAGAATGAATACTTCCCACATTACTAAAACTTAAGATACGCACTATGAAGGTTCAGTCTTCAGCTCACCAGTACCCACACCACTTTCGCCGTGGGACTGAAGTCCTGTAACTTAAGATGTGGATCTTGAGTCCACGAATCTTAAGAGTGTCCCGAGGCGTCAAACTGAAGATAAGGAAAAGCATATAGATTGAAACTCATACACCACAACTTAAGACCGCCTACTACTTGAGTCCTGCCGTTCTGTCCAGTTTGCAGCGGACTTAAGATCTGTAATAACTTGAGCTTTCTCAATGAACATCTCGCAATGATCATACGTACCGCTTTGCCTTCTTCTGGGGCGCTTTTACCGGGCTCTTCTCGACGTACTCCCAGCTGTTGCTGATTAGATCTAGAGTGTGTATAGATACGTAGAAAACTTACCTGGGTTTGACTTTGCCAGCCGTAGCTTTGGCCTTTTCCTTACGCAGTGCTTCACCTTCCTGTATTTTAATGAGACAGGGCCAAGACCGGCTGAGGGAATGAAATTGACCTGGGGGGTCTTCCTTGCTCTCGAAGTGCGCCGAACCGCCGGCTCTTCAGACGCTGTGTCATCTCGCTCAAGCTGGTTCTCTGCCTTGCGTTTCTTCCCACGCGGCTTCGTAACGGCCGGAACCGAACGGACCGAAGGCGGCTCAGACTCAGGGCGCTGGTGAATAGGCGGCGGCGGAGGCGGCGGTGTGGGGCGCGGCGGAGTCAGAGGGTCAGCAGGAGGAGGGCTGGCCGGCGGCGATCCAGGGCGCTGTGGAGTCGCAGGATTGACAGACGGGGATGCATGGTCCTGGTTGACAGGTGGAGTCGGAGGCTCCGCGGGCAGGGATGCACGGCGATCGGGAGCGGGAGGCTCCACAGGTGGGGATGCGCGGCGCTGGGGAGTCAGATGATGGGGAGGCGGGGATGCACGGCGCTGGGGAGTCGGGGAACGCGGTGGCGGAGATGCAGCTCGCGCAGGTGGGGATGCACGGCGCTGTGGAGTCAGATGATGGGGAGGCGGGGATGCACGGCGCTGGGGAGTCGGGGAACGCGGTGGCGGAGATGCAGCTCGCGCAGCCTTGCGGAAGAAACCTGACGATCCAACTCCAGTGACGGATGCTAAAGCCAGCGCCAGACTGTCCCATTCGGCACGTGTCAAGTCCGCAAGGCCCATTGCGCTGAGCCCGGCGGGAAACTTGGCGGCGAGCGTAGCCGCGTCGTAGTACTCATCGGGTGTGGGCGCCACGAGTGCCCACGGTATGTCTCTGCTGCCAAATGTGGCCTCTGGCAGTAACACTGTCAGTACTCCTAGAACCTGATCGAAAGAAACTACTTACCATATGAATCCTCGAGATAAGTAGTCACCGTCTGCACCAGAGCACGATGAGATACATCATCAATCGTGTCTGTGGTCAGAGGAAACACGGGCTGCGGCGCTTTTGCAGAGCCTTCCCGACTCGCTGCATAATCTAGACGCTCCTATCAAAGACCGAAAAATCACCGTCGCAGCAAAAGAACATACCTTTGAGCGGCTTTTCTGCCCAGGTGTACATGCCGTTGATGCTGGCTTGAATGACCTGCGCATACTGCTTTTCGAACGACGTGTGCACCCGTATGTCGCTGGGAATGGCCTCCGCCCTGCGTCAAGCATAAGTCAAAGTTCACAGCCGGTGTAAGATGCCACTTGCCACTCAAAGTGCACCTTGCCGTCGTCGCTCAGCCAAGCCATGAGCATCGTCGCCAGGAAGGGACGAAACTTGCCACTGGTATGGAGCTTGTTTACCATATGCTTGAAGCCGCTGGGAACGAGTTTCTGACGCCTGCGCAAAGAGTTAGACCGAAGCAACAATCATCACAATGATGGCTTACTCCGTCCAGTCAACATCCTCGTCCAGCGCCGCAGCAGCCTCCCACACCGCCTTATCCTCCTTGTCCCAAAGGAGCGCTTCAGCCTTGCGAAACTTTCCACCCGCATTGCTGTCGCCAGATAAAGTCTTCGAAAATTCGTGGATTTCGTCGTGGCGATCTTCCGCGAATTTGTCGCGGCCGGTGTAGCTGGCGAGGCCGAGGAGCTTCACCATTGCGGTGGCTTCCGCTTTGGGGTCCACGGTGTCGGTCGCCTTGCTGTTCTTCTTGTTGGCTTTGAGTTTGTTAGTTTCAGCAGTGCGCTTGTTGCTGATAACGCGCTGAATGGCCTAAATGAGGGATAAATTGGGTCAATAGCGCATCGCGAGTCAAGCGAAAAGGGAGACTGACCACTCGCCACCCCGACTTCTTGTATCCGCGCAAGAGACCTTCTCGCGCAGCCTCATCTTCGTCGTCCTCGTCGCTGGAATCGTCGGAATCTGGGATTGCGGCGGGCTTGCGCTTCCTCAGCTTCTCCCGCTCTTTCTGCTTCCAAGCGGTGGCAAGGCCAGGCAGGCGACCTTCCTCTTCCTTATCTTGTGGCTGCACCTGGTGCTGGAAGGCCTTGGCTGCGAAAGCGGCCTCCTTCACCTGGTCGTACACTTTCGTGGACGAGGTCGGGCCGCTGAGGCTGGGAAGATCGATGTCGCGAATCCCGACGTCCAGGATCCAGCTGCGCTGGTACTTGTTGAGTTTGGGCACACACGTTTCATCGCCTTTGGTGGTGGCAACGCGTGCCAGGTCGGGGAACGGCATGATGTCGGGCACGTCAGCCTCCACGTAGGGATCAAACATGTCTTTCGATTTGGTGCTTTTCTTCGTTCGGGCCATCGTCAAGTGCAGGAGTGGGTAGAGGAGGGAGGTAGTAGTGCGAGAGAGAAGAGAGACAGATGAAACTGGTGAAGTGTCAGTCAGGGTGTCAACAATGAGAACAATGAGTACCACTTACACGGGGATCCAGACCGCAAAGCGCGGCCACCCACTCGAGCTTTGCCAAATTTGGACGCATTTGCAAACAGCCCAAGCGGCACTCCATTGTTTGTATGTCCCGAATACAGTTATGCGTTCAAAACTGGACGGAGTTGCAGGGCCACCCAATACCCGAGCTTTGCCAAATCTGGACGATTTCCAAACAGCCCCAGCGGCATTCCATTGTTCGTAGGTCCCGACTGCAGTTATTCGTTCAAAGCGTGAGTTTCCAAAGCTGAAGCCGCCCTAACGAAAATGTATAAGTGCCTGCTCGACCTTAAGTGAATGATAACTTACGATCCCCATCTCCATGACTTCTCTCGCAGAAATCCGCCGCCTTTATGGCCCTTCGATTCGACCACACGCCGACTGCAATGCCCGCCACCGCGCCCTCCTGCGAAAGACTGCAGAGCTCATCTCGCAGAGCAGGCTAGACCGCTGATACGACTGGTAGCGGACCAGCCGTGTAATCACGCTTTTTAGCGACTTCTAGCATACGGCTAGAGGACTCCCGTCCGGTGATATACAATTAGAACCAGAGCTGAGCTCCGCGCTGCTGGTTGCGTATTAATGATGCTAGAGGATTCCTATTCTGAGGATCTGTACTTTGACTCGGTTCGCTACCAAATGGGAGCCAGACAAAGACAGTCCTAGAAGAGTAGCGAGCTCCGACAGATAGAGTCAGATCCTAGTGATAGGACGTGGCTTGCCCTGCAGGCTAGATACCATACCCCGGAGATATATACCCAAAAGCTCAGACACCCTTTGTGTGGATCATGCATTACCAGGAAACATAGCAGATAGCGAGGTAGCGAAGTCATGTTCGAAGTAGCGAAGTGACCTAGTACCACAATGACGGACATTGGACCAGTTCGCTACACGAAGTACTGTGTTAGCGAACCCTCTGTACCCAGTAGACCAAGTGTCCGGCCTCACCCGGACCATCATGGGATCATGTCGATGTACCGAGAAGTGCGCAAGCACTTTCGCGGGATCTGCACAGTCCAAAAGGGGAATTGATTGTCGATCGCGATTTTCAATATCCTTTCTGGGACTGTGCCGGGCGAACATGTGGGTTCGAAACCAAGCCGGAGGGAGACGTAGAGCTCTGACAGAGCTGTGGGACGTAATCCTAGCGGATTACCGACCAAGCCGGCCTAGTGCGTAGGCCCGGCAGGAGGAAGACGTGTTCGCGAACCCGCGGCATGTCCGCGATATATCCAATATGGCTCGGCTGGTCATTCGCGCTGACTGGCAAGATGCCGAGCCTCACCAAGGACACTATACAGAGGACGCGTGGCCGTTATATTCCGTTCCGAATCCGTTTCATTACTCATTTTCCTTTGTCCTGTTTACTCATATCAGTCTGTCATGTATTTAGCGAAAACCTATAAAATAGCACGTAGAGCACGCATTGCAGTAGTTCATCCTCGCCCCAGGAAATAGCCCATCAGCTAGTTCTGTCCTAAAGGCTTTGGTGTCCTCTGTATCTGCGGAGATTTGTGTACCAAAAACATATCTGTGTCTTGATTCATTAACAATTTCGCGAACTTGAGATTTATCAGTTATAGCTAACTGCTGATTCCTGAGCTTGCAAGGCTTCTGGTGGTACACGCTATTGTCTCGTGGAGGGTCACGGCAGCAGTTCCAGATAAGCACACCTCGTCTCGTGGAGGGTCACGGCGAGAATTCGATAAAGTCCTCAGTTAAGTTGCTAGAGGCAGGCGGCCGTTACTATTGGAACCTGTGCGCGTTTAGCAGCCTGGTCGTATTTCGGTTAGTTGGGCTATTGGAACCTGTACGCGTTTAGCAGTCTGGTCGTAGTCGTTGTTCCCTTGCCTGGCCTGGTCAAGCGCCCGTCAGGAAGCCGTTCACGTCCGTGTTAAAGTCGTTGAGACTTGAGCCGGGGAGACTTTCACAAAAACAAACATCCTTACACCCGAAACCCCTTGTCTGTGTTTTCGTGTGTTCGCGATTGTTCTTCGGTTGGTAGCTACCTGAAGCTATTGTAATCTCGAACTTAGTTCTACCAAACTTGTCGAGTCGATACTTTGTCCCACTTCAATAAAAGAGAGAATTCATCTTATCTGTATACTTCAGAAGGATCCGAACTCAATCTTAGCACTTTGTACTGGTTGTAGTGAGTTGTGTGTGTGTGTGTGGGTTTTGTGTTAGAGTCCGCTCTTCGCGAAGTCACCATTCTGCAGCCCTTACTCAGGTGCACCGTTTCATCTGGAGCCCACCGCGAGGGTCCAATTTGAATTTTCACTTGTGGAAAAGCCTCGACCTTGATAGGTTGAAATAGTTCTTCGGAACAGACCGATATCTAAAAGTAGTTTCCTTTTGGAAAACACTTCGTGGGCACTTTTATAAAAATCATAAAAACCCATATTTCCGTTATCACACTGGCTTGGAGGATTCCTTCAAGTACATCAGGAGATAGCAAGGGGAAAAAGCGTCAGCAGTCAGTCAAATCGACCGCAAGCGCCTCTTCTCAGACCACAAAGCGGACTACCAATAATTCCGCAGTTGCTGGATATAGCGACTGGGATCCTGCTGGAAATCCAGAATTAGCGACTGTTACGCAACGCGGTAGAGATAAAGCACGCTCTCAGACCGAGAACCGTATAAACGCGAATTTGGAAATCCAAACTCGTAGAGAATTGTCCGTGCCGCGATCCGCTAGTAGACCTTCAAGTCCACCTGCAGAACCGGTTCAATCTCGAACTACGA
>JARJCN010000206.1:0-20208 GCA_029282135.1 Mycena belliarum
GCGCTGCTTCCGAGGGATTGGCCCCAGGAAATCGGTGGGTGGGCCCGGGGCCAGTGCCGGGCAAGGCGCGACTTGCCTCGCCCGCTGCGTTTGCGCGCCTGCATTGGCTGGGAGTGAGAGCGGCGCCTGCACCGGGACGTCACATCTGGTGCGCGAGGCGGGCGGCGCCGGAGATGAGTCGCGCTAGGAGTCGGGCCATGCACATGGCGGGCAGTCCGACTCTGCCCACAGTGTTCGCGCGCCAGCACCGCCGGTGAAGAGAGCGCGCTGACATCGCGCGAGAAGGGTGTGGCGGTTTCCGGGGCTCGTGCGCGAGACGACTCGTGCCGTATTCGCCGCCGATGTGTTTGCGCGCGCGAGTCGACGTCTACGCTGCGGGCAGTACGACCCTGCCTGGTACGTTTTTACGCGCGCGTGGGCCACCCTGATCGAAGCGTCGCACGCTCCCGACGAAACTACGCGAAAGCGAGCTCGTGACAGAGACGATGGCCGTCAAGAGGCTATTCAAGTAGTCAGTATACGTAGACTGTGTGATTAAGCGGGACACGCACCGACGGCGACGAGTGGTAGCGGGGGCGGCAACGTAGTGGAACGGTGTCTGGTTGCATACAGGGCGGGAGCGCGGCGGTGTGACTTGGCAGCGGGGGACGTGGCGAGCCGCGCACCCGCAACGCGCAGCGTATTCGCTGGCGAGAAGGCGTGCGCGGCTTGCGACGGACCCTGCGTGCAGGCGTCGAGGTGCGGGGACGTCGGTGGCGACGAGCGACGGGGCAGAGGTGGACGGCGGCGTGCTGCATGCTCGATCGGCGTGCAGCGGAGAGTGCATGAGGTGCTCGAAGGCGGCGGCGCGCACGTCGGATGTAAGGGCGGGGAGCCGTACGCGCACGGTGACGACGCAGCGGTACAGGAGGCGCACGCGCTCGGGCGAGTCTGTGCGCGCGGCACGGGGGGGGCGGGCGATTGTGCACGCGGCGGGCGTGGACGTGGCGGCAGCGGAGGTGGGACGGGCGGCGCGCACGCTGGTGTGGACTAGCGGCCTTTGCAGGGATGAAGGTCGCCCGGCTTGGTCCTCCGGAGCGCGAGTGGAAGCGGCGCATGCGCGGTGTCGGAGGGTGCGCGCTGTGGCGCCTTGAGCAGCGAGGCGGCGACGGCGGCGACGCGGTGCGCCTGTGCGAGCGGCGGGTGGGCGTGCGCTGAGCGCCAATGGTAGCGTACGCGTGCAGGGTGTGGTCGGACGGCGAGTGCATCTCCAAAGAGCGCGCACCGACTGTACAGGAGCCAGCGTTGAGGTAAAATGAGGAGTAGCGGACGCACCTTTAGATACTATGGCAGCATCTTTAAGATGAGCGGGACGCAGAGAGCGCAGAGAGCGGCAGGGTGCGGGAGCAGGAGCGCTGGCATCGGCAGAGGGAGCGAGCACGAGGGACAGGGCAATGACACTCGAGCGAGAGAGCGAGCCGAGGGCGCGGGCACGGGAAAGCATTCTGAACAGCGGCTGCGGCGGCTTTGGCGTCAGCGCCAGGAGCAACGGCAGCGTGCGGCGGCGGCGAATGCGCAGGCGGCGGGACAACTCCAGAGATGGTGGTAAAGGGAAGAGGTGCGTTGACAGCGGCTGTCACAGCGTGATGATTACCGTGCCGACTCTGCCGAGGTTCTGAATAAAGTCGATACGGGTGCTCGGGGCGCACCATCTGAGGCCTGAGGGCCTGCGGTCCATCGACCAGGTGCTCAGCGCTCAGCGCTCAGCGCTCAGCTCTAGAGCTGAACGTTGGGTGTTGGGGGTCGCGTCGTCCTACAAAAAAAATCACGTGATGCTGGAATCTGGATCACGCGACATCTCCCGCCGTATGGCGGGAGTTGAAAGCATGACCTTTTTTTTTTATGCTGCCTGGGAGGCGGGTGGCACTGGGCTGCGGGCCCGGAGGGCCCCGGGGCCCCTGGGCCCCTGGCAGGACCGTCGTTTTTTAGGCTGTTTTTTCTGCTAATGAAGGCTCGCCAGGGGAGGCGGAATGATATTAGGTACAACTCCGAGCTCTCGCGCGTGCGACAATATGAAGGTATGATCTTTCATCGTTACTTGCCTCCGCGTTATCAATCACATCATGATCAGCAAGAGCTGCAAAAGTGAAGTCAATATGCAGCATAGCAGTCGATCCTGTGCGCTCCAGTACGCGGTGACAGTCCAATGTAGTGTAGCCTTTGAGTGATTTCCATAGCAGGAGAGTATCGAGGGCCGTGTGGACACCCCCCTGCCTTGTTTACCCTAGTCTCCTGTTATCCATTGGCGGTCTATGTGGGATCGGAACGCATGTCGTCACTGCTATTACCCGGCTGCCCTACTGTGCTAACCCAGTATCACACGGCTGCTATCCTGTCTCCCGTTATTACACTCCGAATCTGTCTGTCTGGAAAAATTTACTTTAACCGAGACTCGGAGGTGGTACTACACGGCTGCCTAACTAGGCTAACCCAGTATCACACGGCTGCTCTCCTGTCTCCCGTTATTACACTCCGAATCTGTCTGTCTGGAAAAATTTACTTTAACCGAGACTCGGAGGTGGTACTACACGGCTGCCTAACTAGGCTAACCCAGTATCACACGGCTGCTCCCGTCATAATGGCGGAGATGCACTGATGGTAGCAATATCGTGGGCGCGCTGCACAGTCTCAGGACACAGTCGTCGTGTCGCTTCCCAGCCCATACTAGTCTGCAGCTTTCAAAGTGGGCATACTTGAATCATCCCTGTCATCCAGGACGGTCCTTTTTCTTGGTGTGTATATATAATATATCATACCAATGTAGTGAAGGATAGGTGCTGATGTATCAGCACCTGCCACCTGTCGTGCAGAGACGAGAGTGATATATCAGCACACCTGATAGACCCAATGCAACACAGTGTCTCCTTCGGGCTGGGCTCCCGGGCGGCGGCGCTGTTGCAGCGCGCCCTCCAGCGGGTGGCGGTGCAGCGTCGGGCTTACCTTTTTTGGGTGTTCCCCGCCTGCGCTCGCGCGGGTCACGCGATGGGATGGCCAGGTACATATGGATGCTTAGAGTTCGTAGGGTTAGGTTGCCACACTTGCTCCTTGGCGGTGGAGCATGCAGCAGGTCTTGCAAGGTCGACGAATGTGGCAGGTCGAGGGTTGTTTACACGTGTCATGATTGGGGCTCTTTCCAGCACCTACCCGCCGCCGCCGTTCCTGCCGCTCCCGCCCGCCCCGGGCGCCCTGTTCCTTCACCATCCCTTTGGCCACTACTGTGGCTCCTGCCACCCGCTTCCGCTGTGCCCAACGCGCCATCCTCGTCCCGAACTTAGTTACTTATGTTTTCCTGTAGAAAAATAACATTTTTTGGGATACAAGCATACTACTGTGAACGAAAGTGCTATCTACAAAACATCAAGAGACCTTGGCGGGGCTCGAACCCACAATACTTAATCCTCAAGAATCTTAATTTGTGCCGGACGACGTGAGGGCGCTTTACCAACTAGGCTACAAGGTCATGTTCGAATTTATGGCCTGAAAAAAAAAACCGACTTCTCAAGCACAGAGCTTCGGGCGGGATTCGAACCCGCAATCTTATCCGCAGAATTGAAGTGATGATAAAATACGTAAGCAGATACGCGTTAACCGTTTAGCCACCGAAGCGATGAAAAAAAAGGGACCCTGAAGGATTCGAACCCTCACCAACGCCGGCAAATATAACGGACACTCATCGGACAACCAACTGAGCTCTGGCTCCGCTTCAGAAGCCCCTTTATTTCAGTATTGTAGTTTATTATTATTTTTAAAAATGCTCAAGTCCGCAAAATGCGCAAGTCCGCACATCAAAATTGTAGAAAGTGCTACGAATGTACATGCAGGCTGCGATATACTGTAGCTATTCCCTTCCCAGGCTTACCCCGTTGTTTTAACCCTGTATATGCGCATCAGCGACAAGTTAGATGGGCAGAAAGAAAAGAAGATTACCTTTTTGTAGGCACACGATTCTCCTGGCTCACCGCCTTGCGCTTCGTGCCCCCCTTTTCCAGCAACACCTCCGCTCCCTTTTCCTGCGCCCCCAGCGCCTTGTTCCTCTCCTGCAGCGATACCACCTCACCCCGATTCTGAGGCGCTTGAATCGTTCGGAGGCGCAGACCAAGGGCGTCCCCAACCAGAAGATGTTTCGTAAGACCGGGCGCGACGAGGCGCTCGCGTTTTACGCCGCCAACTACCCGCTCCACATCAAGAAGTGGGTTCAGATCCCCGCGCCCGTTCCTTCTGCGACCCCCGCCGGCGTCAACGGCGTCAGCGCAGAGGCTGGATCGACGCAGGAGCTGACTTCGGACTGGGTCAATGCTGACGCCGAGGCCGACGCTTCTGGTGCCGCCTGAGTAACGAGCCTGCAGCCGCGTAGTTGTCCCCATGTACCGCAGCTTACCGCCTGCCCAATGCGACGCGTCCTGTATTCCACTAGCATGCGATATCAAAATAGATCAAAAAACGATGCGCAGGTCCCCAACGATGCGCAGGTCCCCATGCGGGCATACTTGAATCATCCCTTTCATCCAGGACGGTCCTTTTTCTTGGGACTCGCGAGGTCTTGGAAGGAGGCATCGTCTCACCCACTCGGTGCGACTAACATGCCACGCAGCAGAGCTTCTTGTCTCCATTCACAACGCACACAATGGGGGGATTCTGGTTCTGTTAGATCGAAGCCATACCCACCCAAAAGTCGATCCATAGTAGACAGTTTGTGGGATCAGCTTGCTCACCATTGTCTCCTAGTTGACCGTCGAAAACGAGTACGAGCTCATGCCCTACGTTCTATGATCAGCCAAAGTTATCGCGCCAGATGTTGGAATAGATGGCTGGAAAAACAGCATCGGGAGGGATTCGAACCCTCAGTCATATCCGGAGAGTTGAAATAGGAGGAAATAACCCAGATACGCGTTAACCATTTAGCCACCGAAGCGCTCACTGTCTGGGCAGAGATATACAAACATGAGGATGAAACATCCCTACTTCTTGGATGGAAAGAGTTTCTGAGGAAGAGTGGTCCAGACGTGGTCACCGGCGACAATATAGCGCGCTTTGGGCTTTCGGAATTTGAACCGTGGGAAGATGTCGATGCCGAGCTTCGGCAAGTCGGCCGAAACAAAAACAGTTCATTGAGCCAGAGTAATCGCAGGGCGCTAGCAATTTGGATGGCTCCCGTTTCAGGTTGTGTAAGTCTGCGGGGGTGTGGTGAGATAGTGGGGAGACGCGCCTCAGGTGTTTATGCGTCAGGGCCCAGGGGACGTCTTGTCAATCACGGTAATTGTCGGTGTAGGAGCGAAGGAGCTAGTAGAAGAGTCGGGCGTGAGAGCGCGGCAAAGCCGGGCTCGAGCTTAATGTTTTCGAAGTCGAGAGAGAAGCTGAATGGGTCGAAGAAGACTTTTGAGGCAGCGGATGTTGGACGCTGTGGGCTTATACATGGTCGCCTCCGACGGTCATGAAGACTTAATCTTCGCGCAGAGTCACTCAGTAGCTGACACTGAGTGTCTGGATCGATCAAGTACCTATCATCTTGACTTGCGCACACCACAGCTATTCATCGTATCTAGTCAAGTACAAGTAATTCAGGCGGTCAGCCGGTCGTCGTATCATATGCGGTGCGCTACAAGAGGGGAGAAGAGGCCTGGCTAAAAGACAATGGGGGGGGGGGGGGGGGGAGGTCTATTATACAGGGGATGATCGAGAGTGTGAGTATGCGGTGTGGGACAGGAAGCTGTTGAGTGATAAGGGACTTGGGGGAGATGCTGGGCGGATATCCGACGGTGCGAGGGTAGCGACGATTAGCGGAGGGCAGGGCCGAGGTTAGGGTAACGGCGGAGCCGCGCGCGCGCGGAGCACGAGCTCCGTCACGAGGGGGCGGCAACTGGCAGGAATCGGGTGGACGTTCATACGGTCAAAGACCCAGAGGGCGACGACGTGCATGTTGAGTATGCCTCTGTGCGCCGCGACGGGGGTCTCGAGCCAGTGGCAGAGGGCGAATAGTCCTGGAGTGGGATCGAGGAAGAGGTGTGCAGGGATGAGCTCGGACGTCGACAGGTGCGGTGCGGGCTGCGGGTTGGTGAGAAGCGTCCAAAGAGCCGGCTTCAAGATCTGGGTGTTAGGGCAGTCGCGGCCGAACTTCTTGGCGTGCCAGCCGCCCCCTGAGCCCTGGAGAGTGAGATTAGAACGGGGACGTAGAGCGGGGAGGGGGGAGACCAGCGTACCAGCGCCATGAGACAGAACGTACACCATTTCCCGGGTTCTAGGTAAAAGGCCTTGTTTCGCCATAAGGCGTAGGCCTCGTCCTTGTCGGAGACGCCTATCGCCTCGGGGCACGTGTCGGGATGGTGCTCGCGCGGCAAGCCCCGGACAGCGCAGGGGGCGCAGCGGTCGCGGAAGTGGGCCAGGATGATGTTGAAGGACTGGGTTAGGTCGTGCTGGCGATGCTTGGAGGCGGCGCCAGAATTTTGGAGACTAGGGAGCAGCCACGCGGCGGCGTACTCGTCGCTGGGGGAATATATCAGAAATAGAAGGAGGGGGGAGGAGGTGATTCACGCACCCAATGCCTTCGTAATCGGGCTCGTCGTCGTCAGCGCTATCGTCCCCTCCGCCACCGTCCCCGCCGGGGTGGCTTCCGTCGTCTCCATCGGGGGGCGTGCTCGCATGGCCCGCGTCGGTGTCGCGGTGGCGTTCTGCGCCGCGGTCGTCGCCTTGCGTCGGATGTGAGGGCGTGGGGGGCGTGGGGGGTGGCCGGCGACTATCCGAGTGGCTGTCACTGGGGGCGGAGCCGCGGGTGCTCCGGTCGGCGGCGGCGCGTGTGGAGCCGGTGGCTGAGCTCGACGTGGAGCGGGCGTGGCGGCGGGGATGGGGGCCGGAGACGGTCATTGGATCGACGTAGGGGTGCGCCGAGGTGCCGGCGGCGGGGGTGGGGTACGGGAGAACTCCGTGTATCTGTGGACGATGAGTGGGGCGGCGGCGAGACGTATTCGCGACGTACGGGGGGGCGGGTGGCGAGCGGCGTGGCTGGTGCGTGGGCGGCGGTGGGCGTCTTTTGTGGGCGGGGGGCGGCATCTTGGTTAGGTCATAGAAGGGGAACCTGCTATGGAGAATTAGATCGAGATGTGGGAGGCAGCGGGGAACAACACGCATTGCGAAAGAGTGAGTGGCGGTGGGGTCGAATGAGCTTGTAGAAGGAGGAGGACTGGTCGTGCTGTCCCTTTTAGCGCATGCCTCCGTCTGGGGAAGAGAACGAACGGGTACGGGTGAAACCGGCGACCACGCTGGGTGGTGAGGTGGCGGAGGGGACTAGAGACGGGGTCCGCTTGAGAGGATGTATGGAGACCCGGAGGAGCGAGGAGGAGGAGGAAGAGGCGAAGAGGGGAGGTGTGCTAGAGCTGGAGGACGCGGGGCTGGGGGTTTTCGAGGGACCAGCCAGGCGCAGGTGCTTGGGGAGCCTGCTGGGGATGGCGGGATGGTCTTCAAGGGCGTAGCTGAGGGCGGGTCAGTGCGCGGAAGGCCACATTGGGGGCGCCGCTTACTGCCTGTCAGCGGCGGACGGCGCAGCGGTGTGGTCGGGGGCGACATACGCCTTGCGGCGGTACGACATGGGCGCAGGACGGAGGAGGGACTTGGAGTAATTTGGCTGGGGGTGGTTGCTACGTGGTGAAGAATACCGGGCCGGAAGTTGATGCGGGGTAAGCTGGGTGCGGTCAAGTTTTGGGGGCAATTACATCCCGCATCCTGGGGTTATGGGGCATGAGGGCGTCAGATCACCGGCGGACGCTGTACCTAACCCTTTTGAAGAAAGGTGCTACAAGTTTTCCACGGAACCGCCCTGGAATTCCCGGGAATAGTCACATGCCGATAAATGTATTTTGCCTAGTTTTAATTGACTTTCTGTTCGTTTTCTCGGGATACTTTTGCGTGACGGAGTTGGTTTCTGTTATTCTCCGGTCAGGGATGCGCCTGTGTTGGATGGACTGCGGCTGAGTCAGCCGCGGACCCAGCCTTGATCACGTGACCGCGGGGGTGTGGCCCTAACGCTAATAGTAAAGTGCTGGGTTACTTAGTCGTGATCAGGCTAGAAGTTACCAGTGGGCAGCGCCGGTGGCTCTCCTCCATTTCTTTTCTTCTTTGGTTCTCTCCGAGCAGGCACTAATATTGTTGAGAAATCATGAACCAGGGGCTAGAGGCAGATGGTCTGAACAAACGTAGCCACGCCTAGCACGTAGCTCATAGGAAGAGACGCGGCAGGCAGTATTTATCGTGGAACGAATATCAGTGAGCAGGACACGATACGCTTAGGGAACAGGGGCAGTGGAGGGCGACGAAATCAGCGGGGGCCGTCGGTTGTCAAGGTTGAGAGTTGGCGGACAGCGAACACGAAGAAGTCGTGGTCGAGTAGGTCGACCCTAGACACAGCCGAGTGCTCCGACCCACTATCCGGAGTCACTGTGCGGAGTTGACTCGTCCGACCAAGATCTGTTGTGTTTTCGTGAGAAGAATCTATCATGAGAATGGCAAGCGCAGATTACTGGCTTTCCTGGGACACTGGTGCGATGTCACTGTGCTACGTCCTCCGACGGAGGGGAGGCCGGAGTGTGCGGGAATTCCTCCGACTGCGGATGTGCGACTACTTGGCCTTCTTTGAAGAATGAGGGCCACGTTCAAGTCTGTGGTTTCTCACAGCGAGCGCGAGTTTGCGGGCTGATCATCCTCATCTGACCTCGTGCTCGCCAATAGCAGCACAGCAGTTCATGTTGAAATAAAGGTCAAGTTCAAGTTGGAGCGAGTTGATTCCTTTTGTGCTACTGCTGCATCGAAGCGGCATTCAGGTCATTCGGCCATTCTTGAGGCTCGTCTCAGATGCGTCTACCCGAAGTCAGCTGCTGTCGAGGCGTCCTGAATGCTTCTAGCTGGGGAGCATCCGGGTGCATCTGCGCTGTCCAGCTGGTCGACTGCTCCTGCGACTTTGGTATGCTGAGAAACTAATGGGTTAGGCGCGGCGCAGGTCATGAACTCACCCATTGGCGCAGGAACTTTGGACATGCGGGCTGGGCGCTGGAGGCAAAGGATAGGATTGCTTCACTGTCAACTGACATGGCGGCATTACGTTACTTGACAACATTGCGGTCACCGGAAGACTCGCCGCTGATCGATCCGGCCGTCTGTCTGGCCTGTTGAGCCGAGCAGGGCCGGAGACGGAAGGCTGTGTGCACCCTGTTCAATTCGTTGGTTTAGGGTTGTGATTCGAAATGGGAGTGTCGGCGGCATGACTCATTCGCGGGCCGAGTGGCACGTGTTGTTATTCCTTGCTTGCCGACCACCATGCGCCGCCTCGAGTATTGACGGGAGCCAGGTCTGGACAGCTTACCTTGCCACTATCAAGGTGAGACGCGAGCGATGCTGGTGCAGCGGCTCTGACGCCGGAGCTAGCGCAAAGCCCAAAAGGCACTGAGAGGAGGGATGGGAGCGTTGGATAACTTGCAGCTCGTCAGCATTCCAGACGCGCTACGAGGCGCAACGCGATGCTGGCCGTCATCTATGCTAATCTCGACAGTTCGCGGGTTCCCAACCTCGGTCACCATGGAGGAGTTCTCGCGGACCCAGGCTTGATGTGTTCTCCAGCCGGGTTGAAGGCATTCTGGTGGGCTTTGACTCGGCTGGGAGAGCTACTGGCGGAGGGGAGAGGTACCGGGGCCCACGCGTACTCATCTGTGGACGCGGGGTCATTCCCTGGGTCGTATTCTTGGACGCGTCGCAGGAGCTCTGCCTGAGGGCTACTCGTGTCGACTCGGACGACAATTGCTACCCTCATAGCGTGTGTGGTGTATAGCTTCCATTCCTTAGACGAGACGGGTAGCGCGCTTCAAGAGGAACGAGATCTTGTATGTCTTCCTGTCGAGAATCTGGATGGCGGAGGTCGGCCGACAAGGGTCTAGCCTGGAGCGAAACATTTCCGCATCCTGGACATTTCTAGCGCGCACGGGAGAAGACCGACCCTACCCCAGCTGGATCGACTGGACTGCGGACCGGAACGAAGGCTGACGTTCATGCTGCGGCGCCAGATTGCGTCCGAGTTGACTCGACCGATGGACTCGAGGGCCTTGCTAGCTGTCGAGGCGTCGCTTGAAGCTGATGCTTTCCTGCGTGCATTATTCTGGCCCTGGCGAGCGATCGGCGCTCTGGGACGAGGGTCTCGTAGTAGAGACAGTCGTCGCAGCGGTTCTGTCGGCCCTAGAGGCGGAACGACGAGTGATTGCCCGTAGCGGAGGGCCCAGCCTTTCTCGGGTTGTTGGTCCTGCTAAGGATGTTCGACCGCGGGGAGGGGACGCCGGGTCTTGGCAAGTGCGGTGAGGGCGGCCTAGTCAAAGTAGTCATGAGGCTGTCAGAGGCCAAACAACCGCCTAACCCGCTGATTGCCGGCGGGCGAAACCTGGTGACGTCTGGGGACTTGGTACGTGTTGGAGGACGCGGAGCGCGTGATCGAGGGTCTGCTCCGCGACACCCTGACACCCAGTATCTGTTCATTTCCGTGGCGCGCACTTTGGAAGGGCCCTGGGCCGAGGCGCTCGAAGAAGCAAGCACGTCGGAGGTGCGCCCGTCGGGGGAATGGGACTGGTTCGCAGACTTCGCAAGGCGGCGAATGGTTGTGGTTCGAGCGTTCTTAGAGGGGGAAAGACAGCCAGAGGCGTGCGAGAACGATAAAGGTGCGTAGTCTTTGCTAGGGATCAGGGGGGGGGGGGGGGGGGGGGGGTTCGTTGGGTGCTGATTCGATGCAGTGTCGCTGTACCAGGGTGCTGTGGAGATGCGGGGGATGCTGGGTCAAGGGCTACTGCAGTCCGAAGTGCGCGGCGGTGGGCTGGAAGGCTGGGCACAAGAGCGAGTGCCGTGGAATGAGTCGAAGCTGGAGGCAAGTAGGGGGGGGGTGGTATTGATAAGAGCCTGCCGCTGATCACCCGCCTACAGTTGTTGGCCGTGCGGGCCGCGTGGCTAGACGATTCTGTGGGGGCGATCGTGAATGATCTGTTTCCAGAAACCCGCGTTTGCCTGGGCTGTACGCGTCAAGCAGCTGCTTTTCATCAGGGGGTGCCCTCGACGGCTTTCGTCACGATCCTCGATCTGGACAAGTCGTCGGAGAGCGTGGAGGCAGCCGGAGTTTGGCAGCTAGGGCCGGGAGCACGACTGAGCGCAGACGAGAGATGCCATGGGTGGAGGGCGTTGTGGCGCCTGGCGGCGTGCATCGACGACGTCAGGATTTACGGTCTGAAGAGCAGGGCAGGAGATCTTCACGGCCATGTGGTGCAAGAAGTCGGAGACGGAACGGGCGCTGGATAACGCAGAAGGAGAGGAGTGGGAATTCTGGGCTGCAAAATATTTGAAGCAGGAGAAAGAAGAGCTGAGAAAGTGGGGCTTCTAACGCGAGTATTGTGAATAGCGATCGAGATTTTTACTACGTCGACTGTTGGGGGTTGCGCCCCCCCGCCCCATCCCAAAGAATAAAAGGGGGTTTTAGCGCCGTTGATTGCGTGCTGGGGTTTAGGGTTAGAGGAGCAGCGGATCGACAGTGGACAAGGTTCAACAGATTTCGACTCTGTGGTAGGATAGTCACACACGGCCTTCAACCACCTCTTGTGCAAGGCAAGGAACAAAGCAAAAACGGGGAGAGACCCCCCAACTGGGGACGTGTTACCATGGCCCGGGGCCGAGTCGAGCGGAAAGATGGCGCGGGAGAGGATTGTGTGGGAGTCTCACGGGTCCGCGGCAAGAAAAGTTGAACTGTTTTAAATAGATGGGTCCTCCCTACGCAGCCGTACTTCTCTCGGGCGTTAACAGCCACTCTATCTGTCTCCTTCTCACTGAACACACTCTGATCCGCGGCCATCCTCCTCTCCCTCGCTCCTTATGACAGAACCTCCTTTAAAACGCCTCGGCCTCCCCATTGCGCCCGTTCCCAAGACGCGCATCGACTCTGCGCACGTGACCGCGTCGCCAGATTCTCGCTCGCGTGTTTCCTCAATATATCCTCGATGGAAGTTTATTGGCGCGTCACTCTTGCTACCCTCCCTTTCCCTCATCTATTACCTTCTCGTCTACTCCCACCCATCTCTCTCATCACACCGAACGCGATCTTATTCCGAGGCCGCATCTGACTTGGCGCGCGCTGGGGATTGACCGCGTCGAGGGGCGTGGGGAGCCTCTCGACAGCACTGAGCGGGGCAGTGTGTCTTCCTATCACGTATTTGCGCGCGACCCGGTTGGCTGTTGGTCGGAGGAGTGAGTTAGCTTAGGAATTCGCACCACGGACTATTTTTCTCATCCTCTCATATTTGCAACGGACTCTCGTTGGCTTCTCTTGCGAATCAACGGCCAGCGAGATTGGGCCAGAACCCACGCACGAGTTGTTCATCTACGCTGAGTACATCCATCTCGCATATTCGCTAAGTAGTTTGCAGTACGGCTACTATCGGATCCACCCAAAACCTCGCTCCTCTCAGTCCTTCCCGGGGACGAAGCCATCTTCTACACCGCTAGCTATGGGCTCTCTTTGTGCGCTTCGAGGGGGGGGGGCGAGGCCGCCTGGGGCGCAGGGTGATCTGTCGGTCCGACCTCCTGGGGGAACCAAGGAGAACGGGAGCTCGTCAAGGACGACCCACGCATGAAGTAGTCATACTGATACTCTTCCGTGGCAACGTGCTGTGTGAAACGTTCCGCCGAGTTCGCTGTCAGCGAGTGGGTCAAACCCGTCGAGGTTCCCAGCCCGGGACAGATGCTCATAGCCCTGGAGGCACCGCATAAACGCGGGCGCGAAGACTTTGCTCGAGAATCCAGGGGCTGCCTGGTAATTCTTCTCCCACTCGGACAGATAGCAGTGCATGCCGATGGCCATATGCACCACGCATTCCTGAGCAGTCGGGTAAGGTTAATAGCCTACTCACCCATCGATGGATACGCACGCTAAGAAGGTCCGAAAACCCCAGGATTCCAGTTTTGAGCGGGGGTCGAATGTTACGTACGCCGAAGCCTCGTGGAGGGGAGGCATCGAATGAGAGGGCGAACTCGTGGGCATATTTCGGAGACATCCAATATGCCCTTGTACGCCGCCATCAGCTCCGTATAGTGCTCGGGGGGACATGGGCAGCGCCGACAGTCGACGCTCCTGGGCGATGGGGTACGCCTTGAATTCCAACGCAGGGTAGAGAATGACGAAGGAAGCAAAGGAAGAGTACGCCCCAGAAAGTGCTGCTTGTCCTTGAGGTCCGGTACGTGAACGAGGTCGGGGCTGCTTTCGAGAGCTTGGTACGCCCAAAAGATCCAGATGCGGAGAAGGATGGAACCGAGCCGTGACGTGCTCGGCGTTGGTGGTTTGCGCGTCGGCGACAACGTTATGGAGAGGCACCACACACTGTGCTCGATCGCGGCGCCGCAGTGGCCCATGGTGTCCCCCACGCGATGCAATCGGTGATGGAGATCACCCAGTGGAGGGTACCAGCGCGGATGACACTGCAATATTACTTTACAGACAGGTCGGAGAGAAGCTGAGAGGACTCACAATGTCATGCCGGGCCCTAGGAGGAAGAACTCCCAACGGAATAGGTGGGTGTTCGGACCTCCGGGCAGCCACTTGTGGAAGCCGTGGCGGGAGCTGAAGTCGCCGTGCGACGAGGACGGGTCTTTGCGGACGGCGATGGCGATTATCTTGTACCCGAGGAGGACGGTCATCCAGGTTGGAAGCACGTCCTGGTGGGCGTCGGATTTGGCGCCCTGTCGGGCGAGGATTGCCCAGCGGAGGTCCGCCCACGGCATTTGAGGCGAGGGGCGTCCGAGTTGCTGCGTGTGTTGGAAGGCAATCTCGTGCGTCGCAAAGTTTCTGTCCATGTGTTAGCGGTGGGCGGGGGTCGGGGGAAAAGAAGGGGCGACGGACTGATAACCGGGCGGGATCGGGATGCTTTTGTGCGGCAGGGGACAGGCCAGACAGTTCAAGACCGCATTGCCATCACGGGCTTCCCTGTTGACAAGGTCTCTGAGTTTGCCGATGCGGGTGATGTCATGCTCGTCGGGGCCAAGAGGCATTCCAGGGTCTGGGGAGCGGTTACGGCGTGTGTGGGGTCAGGAGAGCGAGGTGGTTCTCACCTTGGATCTCGGCGAATGTGTCGGGGTCTCCGAATTGCGCGAGCGTCTGGATGTCGAACTCGGGCACCGGCTCATGAGGGCACCCGTATATCAAGACACACCGGTTGCGGTGGATCTCGTACTGGACTTCCGGGGGGGTAGCAACCCAGACCGAATAGCTGACCGTGTACAGGAGAGATTGCGTTTCCGATGCCACAAGCTTCGGATTTGGATCACTGGCGCTGGGCAGCATGTGGAGGGGAGTGCCGTTAGAGTCGAGGATCTGAGTTGCGAGCATTGCCAGGATGGTCGGCTTGTCTTGGGGCTGCAAGCCAAGTTAGACGGGGAATGGGAAGAAGAGGACGGCCGTACGCGCGACCGGAAAGTAAACCAGTCGTAGTCCTTGCGGATGGGTTCACCACTAGGGTCCGGGGCGAGGGCATGCAAACGGACGGGGTTTTTGTTCAGCTGGGAATAGAAAGCTGGGTCAGCTATGCAGGAGGAGCGTAACACGAGACTGAACTGGGCGCGGCGAATCCAGCTGCAGTGGTACGAGTTGATGGAGGTTTCGTAGGCGGGTGAGTGCATCCTCCGGAGGAGGCCAGATAGGACGGGCGGCATCGACAACAAGGTACGTGATTTTCGACGTCTGCTGCTGGGCGGCGGTCTTTTGGCGGAGGTGGCTCGCGCGCTTCACACTAGTCGCGGGAGCGAGAGCCTGCTCCTCCTCTTCTGGGCCTTCGGCATCGTCATCCTCCGCTTCATCGGCGGGTGCAGCCTTACGAGGGCGGCGTCGAGGGGTGCTGTGAGGGGCAGCGGCTGAAGGAGTTCCTGCGACGGGGGGCTGCGTGTTCCGGGGGCGGAGTCGGCTGAGAATGGGCTGGGGATCGCCATCCGGTTTTTTCTCGGTGCCGGCAGCAGGGGGCGCAGCGTCGGTCGTCGAAGGGCTCGAGGTGGAGGTGGTATGTGTGCGAGAGGAAGGGACGTCAACCAGAATTCACGCTCGTTAGGCTCGGGGTGGCCGTCCTTCTTCGGGTCACCGCGTTGACTCTGGTCGTCGTCGTCGGAACCTCGGTTCGGCTCATTCCCGGGGTCAGGTCGTTGCCCCTGGTCCTTGTCGTGCGGAGGATGGTTGGTGGGGGGGGAGAAGGACGGTTGGAAATCCATCAGAGGCTTAGCGGGTGCGCCGTCGTCCTCCATCATGCGGTCTGGGTCATTGTCGGGATTGGCGGCGGGGTCGACGGACTCGTGCGTGGGCTCGCCCATAGTCTGGTCGGCGTCGGGGACCGAAATGCGTCGAGAAGCAGGCGGGACGCGGATAACAAGCCGGGGACGATCGGGCTCGCCCTGGGTGTGGTCGGCGTCCGAAGGTCCGGGGATATCCTCCATGGGCTCGCCCTGGGTGTGGTCGGCGTCCGAAGGTCCGGGGACATCCTCCTTGGGCTCGCCCTGGGTGTGATCGGCGTCCGAAGGTCCGGGGATATCCTCCTTGGGCTCGCCCTGGCTGTGGTCGGCGTCCGAAGGTCCGGGGATATCCTCCTTGGGCTCGCCTTGGGTGTGGTCGGCGTCCGAAGGTCCGGGGCTGTCCTCCATGGCGTATAGCGGAGGCGCCGCTTCCAGCTCCTCGAGATAGGCTGCGATGCTGTGGTCAACGGGCTGGGCACGGAAGGATGGGGATGAGAAACCTAGAGCATTCGCGGTTTCCGGGGTTAATGAGCAGCCCACTATGAGAGGGTCGGCGAATATGACGTCGTATGCGGCCTCGGGACCCGTGACATTGAGGGCGATGTTGACGACCGATCGGATAATTGCTCTCTCTATGTCGGCAAGGGGGTGGCCGTCTGTGACGCGGTGTTCATTGCCAGCGGCGAAGTAGGTCTGGCCGTGGATCAGATGCGTTTCTACGGGGGGGCTCTGGGCAACTTGCCTTGAGGAGCTTTGCTGAGTGATGATAATTTCGGGAGACATAGTTGGCGTCGTCCCGCAAGAGCGCGAGGGGGGAGTGTGCCAGCGCCACGAGTAACGGGGCTAGGAGGCGCTGGGGGTCGGGTCGGCTGATGGTGTTGCGGATCTCTTCTTGGCTGATGTCTAGTCCTAGGCTCTGGGCATTGCTGGAACGAATCGTTAGAACGGGTTAGGGTAACGTCGAGGGGCGCACAAGACGGCATGTTCGAGAATGGTTGCCTCGTCGAGCGAGAATTTGCCCTGGCACTAGGTCAGGGGTGGATGGAAGTCAGGACGTGAACGTACGCGAAGGTATAACCCGACAAGAAACGAAGTGCTCCGTAAGTTGGCGACGGCACGGAGCCCGGAGCCTTGATCGGCGTTTAAGGCCCGGAGAAAGGCTAGGTATCGGGATCGCTGGTCGGCTGGGTCGAGGGGGCCGTCGAGAGCGGCGTTGCGATCACGGGTGTAGGCGTCGTGAGTTTGCCGGCTTTTGGCGAAGAGAGGCTGCCACAGTTGCATCCGTCTGAAGTGCTACAAGCGGGTTAGGCTGCCACGCGAAGGAGAGCGGACTGGGGCGGACCTTGCGCAGCTGGCTGGTGCCGGTAGGTGCTTTGGGGGAGCGGAACTGTAGACGAGCGGGACTTTTGAGATCTGCAGCGAAGAGGAGGAAGTCTAGAAGTATGAGGGGAGCGAGCGCGGGTAACAACAGGGAGAGCGTCCTCCTCTCGGGTGGTTAGGGCGGAAGGCGAGGGCGAGGGGATGTGCAAGAGGGCTTCGACGGTGGGGCGGTGGGGTGGGTTTTTCGGCACAAAATTGGTCGACCCAATGTAGGGAGTGAGCGCTGATCGCCTCTGCAAAGTGCTGCGCCTGCGAGTCGGACAAATTCTACGTGCGGGTTGAGGGGAAGGGAAGGCACTGGCTTGGGGGCGCAGCTCACGGGGTAGCCGCGTGCAAGGGTCTTAACGACATAGTCTACGTCAATAGAGTGGACAGAGAGCATGACGTTGTTCCAGGGCGCGCGCGCGTCGAGCAAAGTCGGTCGGCGGGCAGCGACGGGCGGGGTGGATGGGCGGTCGACTACAGAGTCGGACCCACGAGCGACGAAAGAGTCAGCTCCACGAGCGACGGAAGAGTCAGCTCCACGAGCGACGGAAGAGTCAGCTCCGAGGTAGTGGGCGTTGCGGTCGGACGAGTTCATTGCGGGAGTGTTGACGGCGGGGATGTGGGCAAGGGTTAAGAGTAGGATGTCGACGACAACAGGACCAAACATCAGAAGGTGTGTCAGCCGCGGACCCGGCCCAGATCACGTGCCTGTTAAGGTTGATGTCTTGCGCTGGGTTACGCCTCCATCGCGCTGAGGAAAATGTGTGACGAGCGTAAGGGGAGCTGGCCGACGGAGACGCGCGCAAGATGGTTGGGCACACTACCTATACAAGCCCGAGAAATAAAAGAAAAGAAAAGCAAAGAAAAAGAAACGGGCACAGGATTTCTACTCGTCATCGTCGGGCGTGTTTGGCACAATGCTGGTCGGGTACTTGATGTAAAAGTCGTCCAGCCAGGTGCAGACGGTCTCAGACTCATCGTCGTCATGGGCCAGGGCCGTGACGAGGTTGTAGAGAACCACGCGGTTCTTGCCTTCGAGGTCGTGGAAAACGGTCTGCCTAGGGTCGCGCGTGGAGGAGTCTGGGGCCAGCTCGAGGAGCATGTCCAGGAGCGATGCGAACTTCTTCGCGCGGCGGTCGCCGAGATTGTCGGGGCGGAAGAAGGGGTGGAGGAGGACACCGGTCCCGAACTGCGACAACCGTTGGCGACGCGAGGAAAATGGGTAAGAAGACGTAGAGCGTACGCTTGTGAACGCCTTGAGGAGCCGGTTTCGGCCGGTGACGAGCGACTCTCGTTTTTTTTTGAAGTCGGTGAAGGTGACCTTCATGTCGTGCATCTTCTGCGTCTTCTCGGCGTCGGTGAGTGAGGAGAAAACATAGGGGTGGCGGGACTGGAAGAGGTCGCGGTTGTATCTGGCCTTGGCTTGTTGGCCACCCGGGCCGATGTTTTTGTCCCATTCGACCGCAAATTTTATGGTTTCGACCTTGTGGATGATGTGCGCGAGGTAGGCGTCAACCTCAGTCAGCGCGGACGACTGGGTAAGGTTCTGGGGTGGGCATTCAAGTTGGGTGAGGCTGCATTGGGGTGCGAGACGTACAATGTCACGCGCGACGAGGTCCGTTCCTCCATCTAACGTGGTCGATTTCTGGCAAAACTCTGCGTGGGTTGGGGCCGCCTTGCTGAGGTGCGGGGCGAGTACGGCTCTCTGTGGCGGGTCAGGGGAGTAACGGCAATGTGAGCTGGGCACTGACCCATGTGGTTCTGGGGTCGTCGAAGCCGCGGACGAGGTGGGAGAGGGAAGCCGTCCTCGAGCCCTTCCGCAGTGTAGGGCGCCGTCGCCGTGACAAGATCGAGGAGCTCTTCGGCAGAGAGAGGGGCCTCTCCGACAGAGGCGACGATCTTTTGCGCGCGCTTCGTGACTCGGAGATGGATGGCTGCAGCGCGCCGGTCCTGCGTATGTGCGAGTTGGAATTCGGATGATAATGAAGGCGGCCAGTTGGTAGCGCACCTTCTTCTGCTGCGCATTCTCCGGACCGGCCGAGCTGTTGCCGTCGTCCTCCTCATCGCCGTCATTCTGGCTGGGCTCTGCGGATGCGCTGCGCCGATCGTCGTCGTGCTCTGGCGCCTCGTCCTTTTCGTGCAGCTGGTCCTGCCACTTGCGCCTCGTCGTCGTCGTCGTCGCGAGCGCCGTCTAGGCCCGGGGTCTTGGGGCGAAATTCAGGATGGTAAACACTGAGGTCTGCGGAGACGCCCAAGCAAGCGTCATGTAGCTTGCGCCAGGCGTCGACGGTGCGCGGGGTGTCGTCTGCCGTGGGCGACGGGAGATTTTCTAGGAATTGGAGGGCGGGCCGCGAGGGTGGGGCGAACGTGCATGGCGGTGGCGAAGGAGAGGAAAGTTTATGTAACGGGGATGGTTGTTGCTTGGACGGGGGAGAAGCGATCAATCCCTGTGCGAGTGTTGTCTACCCCAAGGGATCACAGGACTGCTGAGCTGCAATCCGTGGGGGCCGGCTTCGGGATAGGGGTTGCTTGGTCTAGGGTTATCCTCCCGGGAATGCGGGTCGATTCCCGGGCTAGTACGTTGCAGAGGGAGTCTGCCTGACCCTGACGTCGCAGAGACATGCGAGCGGGAGTATTCTGGTTCCCAGACCACTGCGATCAGGCAGGCGGTTTTCTTGGGGTTATCATTATTTGGGGAGTTCGAGGTCGGTCGTCGGTAGATGCCCCGGTCGTGACCCGGGTACGTATGGCCGTTTGAATGCACCAGTGTCACGCAATCGAAAGAACGCAGCTCGCTTCGCTAATAATACAAGATGCTACCTACGCCGGGACAGACCGATGTTGGCGGAGGGGACGCAGAGGGGCGGGGGCGGTTTGGCGGTTCGGAGCGTCCGAGGGCACGTAGCTGGTGAACCAGGGGTGGCTTCGCGCTTGATCCATGCTGAGCCTCTTGTTGGGCTCAACGGTCAGGAGACCACGGAGGAGCGCTGAGGTCATGAGCAGAGATTGAGATAGGGGCGGAAAGCAGGACTCACAGAGGGCGGGAGGACTGAAGGTTACCCACGGCTCGTACTGAAGCAGCCGGCCCGACAGGTATGCCGAGTATTCTGCGCTGCTGCGGTCTGGCTTGTCCCATGGGGTGTCTTTGGAAAGTCAGAATGGGAGGGGGGAGAGCGGGATAATAATAGCGTACTTCCAGAAAGTAATGTGTAGAGTATGATGCCGGTTGCCCACATGTCGGGCGGTTGGGCGTCGTACGGGAGGTCTCGGAGGAGGACCTGAGAGGGGATGAGCTTTGGGATCGCGCGTGGGGGGGGGGGGGGGTTGATATGGGTACTTCGGGCGCGACGTAGCCGGGGGTGCCAGACCGGTAGGTCAATTGACGGGTCGAGCCCTTTACGCGGAAGACGACGGCGAGGCCGAAGTCTGAGATCTTCAGGCAGCCTGCGGCGTCAAGTAGGATGTTCTCCGGCTTGAGATCTCGGTGGCAGACGCCCTCAGAGTGGATGTAGGCCTAGATGGCGGTCAGATGGA
>JARJCN010000207.1:15000-17500 GCA_029282135.1 Mycena belliarum
AAAATTGAAACCTGTCTTGTGTACTGACTTGAAAACTGGGGTTATCAGCTTCAAGGGTTCCCTAGGGGCCTAAAGCAAGCTCGTGAAAGCCCACCTCAGACCCAATGAACAGGAGAAGCAACAGCCGATTAGATGAAAAAGGATGCCCCTTCATTATTACTGCCCATACTATAGGAAACCCAAGCTCCAAGGCCCAGATGTATCAACAAGGCAAAAAAGCGTGAAAAATGGCGCTTACCTTTGCACCCCACTGAAGAACGGTTACTTGAGTTGCCAACTAAGGCTAACTAGTGGTATGTAAGGCCCCATAGTGTCAATGAAGACTGTCCAAGGGCTAACTAAGGCTAACTAGCGCTAACTAGTGCTAACTAAGGTCAGTTCAAGTCAAGTAAGTGTTTGTGACCCAAAAAACCAAAGTCGTAGAGCTCACTGGGACAAGTCAGATTCATCTAATGACCCATAGCTCAAACGGCCTGGTTGGCTCACAAAACGCGAAATACTGGACAAACACGGCGCAGAAAGGGGATCCAACTAGCGCTAACTAGTGTCTAACTAGGGCCAACTAGGGCTCATGAGCACTAACCAAGGCGAACCAAAGTCAAGCAAGGCCCAACTAGGCCCAACTAGGGCTAACTAAGGCTAACCAAGGTCACATAAGGCTAACTAGCATCCAACCAAAGTGGATTGAGATCAAGTAAGGTGAGCTGGAAGTCAAGTGAGGCTAACTAGCGCTAACCTAGTGCTAACCAGTGGGAGTTTCAGTCAAGTAAGTCCAGTAGCACTAACTAAGGCTAACTAGGGGTCAGTTCAAGTCAAGTAAGTGTTTGTGACCCCAAAACCAAAGTCGTAGAGCCCACTGAGAGCAGTCAGATTCATCTAATGACCCATACCTCAATTCGCTTGGTTGGCTCACAAAACACAAAATACCCGACCGGACGCGGCGCAAAATGGGATCCAACTAGCGCTAACTAGTGCCTAACTGAGGCCAACTAGCGCTAACTAGCCCCACCCAGTGTCTAGCTAAGGCTAACAAGTGCTAGCCAAGGTCAAATAGCGCTAATTAGGGCTAACTAGTGTCTAACTAAGGCTAACTTATAGTCAAGTAAGTGTTTGTGACCCAAAAAACCAAAGTCGTAGAGCTCACTGGGACAAGTCAGATTCATCTAATGACCCATAGCTCAAACGGCCTGGTTGGCTCACAAAACGCGAAATACTGGACAAACACGGCGCAGAAAGGGGATCCAACTAGCGCTAACTAGTGTCTAACTAGGGCCAACTAGGGCTCATGAGCACTAACCAAGGCGAACCAAAGTCAAGCAAGGCCCAACTAGGCCCAACTAGGGCTAACTAAGGCTAACCAAGGTCACATAAGGCTAACTAGCATCCAACTGAGGCCTACCAAGGTCCCAACTAGCACTAACAAGATCAGAGAGGTGCACAGTGAGACTTGCCCCCTCAAAAAATCGCCCAGAGACCGGCCCTAAACAAGATTATCACTATACTACACTAACCCTAATATCATCCAGAAACCAGCCCTAAACAAGATACCACTAACTAACTAAGAAAGTCGTCCCAAAACCGGCCCTAAACAAGGTCTTGCTAGCTAACTCTCAGACATGTCAAGGTTTCACCTTAATGTCCTGTCTTACTAACTAACACAAGTCTATCCAAGTGAAACACAATCTCACTTGTGTGTCTCACTTTCTGAAACCACCCCTAAACTCTCTCCTTTCTCTTCTTCTCTCTTCCTCCCCCCTTCCGCCCTTGCCCCCAAGTGTGATGCCTGCTTCCGCAAGCCTTCAGACCCAAGGGCAACAAGCCTCAGAAGGGCCAACACCTTTGAACCCGAGTCCCCGGCAGGTTAATAGGGACTTCTAAGGCTGTGCGCCTGCAAACAAGGACTTGGTAGCTCAACAAGCCCCCTTTTCGCAGACCCACTTACACTGAGCACAGCCCAAGGGAAGACTGCACCCAGGAACCGAACCGTTCATGCTTTATTTATTTCCCCTTCATTCATCCCCCTACATAGTAGGAAACCCAAGCTCCAAGGCCCAGATGTATCAACAAGGCAAAAAAGCGTGAAAAATGGCGCTTACCTTTGCACCTCACTGAAGAATGGTACTTGGGCTTCAAAAATGAAGCCTTGACCAGCTAACTAAGGCTCACTAGCATCCAAGTAGCACTGACTAAGGCTAACCAGCACCAATTAGCCCTAACTAATAAGGGTGAACCAAAGTCAAGTAAAGGCTAACTAGGGACAGTTCAAAGTCAAGTAGTGCTAACCATCCAAGTCAAGTAAGGGTTCAAGTAGCACTTGTTCAAGTCAAGTAAGGAAGAGGCCTTACTTAACACAATGAACCTATGCTCCGAACTCAAGTCCACCTTTGTGGTAAAAAGACTTGGGAGAAAAAAAAAAACCACAGCACCCAGGATTCCCGCGTGGTCCCCCACCGTGGTACTAACTAGGCGGCACTCCGGTTAACTGCGCAGATCGGACGGG
>JARJCN010000208.1:0-19564 GCA_029282135.1 Mycena belliarum
TTCACAGGTGCGCTCTCCGCTTTGATGCCCACCTCGCGTTTGACGATTAGGTCGACCTTGGCTTGTTCACGCGTGGCCGTCTCCTGTTTGACGCTGGCCGCACCCTTCCGCGCTACACGAATGATACGGTCGGCGGCCCCGTCGCGCGCCTCATTGTGGCAGGCAACACAGTCCCCCAAGCCGCAGTGGTCCCGGTGCCGAGGGCACCTCCCATGACGATGGAAGCAGTGCAGGGCCCAGATGACCAGGACATCGTCCCAGTTTTCGAAGCACCCCACCGCCTCCTCTTCCGTGTACGCCTTGCCCTTGGCTCGGAGACATGTTGTCCTTAACGCGTACTCAGCTTAGCCACCTATTCTAGAACGAACTCACTTGAGACTATATGCCCCTTGGCACCTCGTCAAGAACAAGATCCAGTACGTTTTGTTTCTCGTTCTGGAAAACGATGCGTGACCGTCGAAGTTGTCCCCTAGGTAGAGTGGCACCGAGCAAGGTCCAAATGAGGTCGGGGGCTTGTCAAGCTCCCTGAGCATTGGAGGGATGGTCGTGCGACTCATGGTTTTGAGCAGGAGAGTTAGTCACAGCGACCGTGACGTCCTGTGCGTCGGTCGCGCCCAGCTTCAGCTGGAAAGCTCGGTCAGGTAAGCCAGGCAACGCAGTTTGTTACGCCACTTGAACGCTCAATACATCTTCGGGCCTTCAGGATACGAGTCCTTGAGTCCAATTTGTAGTTGTCATGTAACCCTACACTCATTTTTTGGAATACCAGTCGTCCCACTCCGTTCTCCGTCTGTTGGTACTCCTACTCGGTTCTGCTTCTGTAGACCGGTCAGATTTTGTCAATGAGCAGTTGTCAATAGTACACACCGCTTCTGGCTTTTGTGCCCCGCTTTCTTCGTTGCGGCCGGTTTCTTGTGCGGGCTGGCCTGCACAGAAGAACTGTCCGCATTGGCGGACAAGTCAGGAGAGCGCTTTCGTTTGCGGCTCTCAAGCAGCGACAGAAGTTTGGCGTCTGCGCGTGCCTGGAAATCATTTGTGGTTGTCGCTGGCCGAGAACGCGCGGCTGGACGGGGCCCGTCCTTGGGTGGGATGTAGGTAAAGACGGCACCCCTGCCCTCGAGTCCTTCTCCAAAAGGGGTCAGGTCCCCCCGCCCACGGGCATTGGCTGCGGCGCGACGTCGACGAAGGTCGTCCCAATAGGATTTAGGGGGCATCTGAAGGGTTGTTACGGTAGAAAGAAAGCCGTAAGGTGACAGGAAGTGTCAAGAAGCCTGTACGTCTATTCTCAAAGATTACACACGTCAGGCCGTACGTATCCCACGTCAATCGTCCTCTGACAAGTAGTCCACCAGGGGTGAGACAGAGGTAAAAGCACAGGCCTCCTCAGCGACTCGCGCCCTTGCCGCGGCCGCATTCACCTTGCGTTCTTGAAACTTTTCATGGTTCCTAGATAAAGCAGGTTAGAAGCCAGAGATACGAGCGGCAGTTCAGCACTTCTCTTTCAGCCCTGGCTTTCTGCGGTATTGGCTGCGACGCTTCGTCTCAGCCAAGGCAAGTCGGTCCCGGTTTCTGAATCACAGTAACAGCTGAGACAGGTAAACGCAGAAAGAAATAGCGAGCACTTCTCTCTGTATCGCTGCGCGGCCTCACAGCGGCGTTCCCGTCGAACCATTTGCTCTGCTGGAGAGAGCAAAGCCTCGTCCGCTCGACGTTTTGCCATGCGAGCACGAGATTTCTCGTTACGAGTTTCCGCATTCCTGTGAAGCCAATTAGTTTAGTTGAACCGATCACGGAGCAGTTCGACCGACTTGAAGTTGTACATTCGACTTGACAAGCGCCTCCGGTAGCTGCGCAGCTCCTCCTCGGTCATTTCAGCTAATACCTTGTTGGTCATGTCGACAAAGAGATACGTGTGACGATGGTGACGGACGTCACAGCGATGTCGAATATCTTCTTTTTTTTTAACTGGTACCTGCGCTGTTTAATGCACTTCTGAGATGGCAGACATGTTCCGAATACCAATACGCTTCGCCGAGATTTTTCCCGCATATTAACCCTGGGACTGAATAAGACTTGCACAAATTGTAGACGGATGGTCTACACCTACTTCGATGTGATTTCAGCGCCAACACAAGGTAACCTTTTATTTTCTGCCGGCGGTCTTCGGTTTTTCATTCTTCCGAAAGGTATACTGCTCACATACGTTCCAGCCCATGGCCTGAATATTTCCACCCTTTGTGTCTGCTCCAGATGCCCGTGGGTGTGTGGTGAGTACGCGACTTTCGTGGTGTTTACACCACAATTGCCTTCTTGGGACGCTTAGACAAAGGACAAGTATAATCAAAAATGCGCTTTTATTTCCCCAAGCTATCGACTGTGCTGAACATCGCTACCCCTGCCTCCCAACGTTTACTGCCCTCCTGCTCCCTCGACCGTTTCTCCTCTCGCGATGCTGACTTCTCCCAAGCTTCATCCGTTTGGAACCCATTGCGAATCCACCGGAAGAGTCCGCCCGCGGTGTACTGGGTAAAGGAGAACCGCTGCTCGTGGGCAGCAACGGGGACATTCGAATGACGTATGATTGCTGAGGGAATGAGGATCGTAGACCCTGGGGGGAACCTGACGACAAGCTTCAGGTCCCACAATATCAGGTGTCCCCCTAGGTCAGGATCGAAATCGCCCAGGGCCGTGATCGAGCACCATCCCCAGGCTAGATTGCCATAGTCAAGATGAGGTACAGTGATTGCATGCGGACCAAAATTGAAAGTACATGCAGCGAAGACGCTGCGAGCGAAGTTCCAACGAAGGGTCGGGCGCCACGTAGCGATCAGCGCCATCTGTGCCTGGTAGAAGGCGAAAAGGAAGGGCGCGAACATAGAGAAAAGGCCTGTGTGCCGGGTCAGACGATTGGATAAGAAGGCGTGTATTGAGCTTACAGTTTGCAAAGCCTGCGAGCCGCTTGAAAGCATCGTCGTGCAGAAAGTCGTCCGTAAGAACTGTATTTGCCTTGTTGTTACAAAGTTCCCCGGGTTCCTGGACGTCCGCGTCACGCGAGGAGCTAAATGTGTAATGTGGTGCTCACCGTTTGCCCACCACCATGGGAGACCCCCCTGGAAATCGATGGATAAGGTTCCTGTGCGCGCCGGTGCTCGAGCTGTTCTGGGGTGAATGACCCTTCCTCGACGCGGCTTGCAAAGAGCTTGGCAGCATGGTCGGTGACAAGTTTCCATCCAACGAAGTCGCGGGGTGTGCCACCAAGCACAGCTATGATACGGCCTTTGGAGTCGACCAGGGGGATGGAGGTTCTGGAAGGAGTTGAGACAAAGCGGTTGACAACAGTCCGGGCTTACCTGCCGAGCCAATTCAGGTAGCGCAGGCCCTTTGTGCCGGTAAGCGCCTCGATCTCCTCGCGAGAATAGACTCGGCCACCCATGCCATCCTTGTGCTCGGTCTCAGCGCTTCTCATGCCTATCCACGCAGGCTTGGAGTGCACCAAACTCGCCGCATCGATGTGGACCTTGACTGCATGCCCCAGTGCCGCCTCCACGTGGCGCTGACCAACAGACTTGCGAACCGCACCGACATGCTGGGCGGTCGCTGCCGCTTCGAGGCGCTTGCGATGACGCCGACGCTTGGACGCTAGCTTGAGTGTTGAAGTCGAGCTAGAGGGCGAGCTCGAGGGCGAGGGCAAGGGCAAGGTGGACGGCGAGGTCGAGGGCGGCGGCGAGGTCGAGGGCGGCGGCGAGGTCGAGGTCGAAGTCGATGCTCGTGTACGACGGCACGATGGCGGGGTGGAGGCGCGGGGCTGTTCGGAAAAGAGGGGCACGGCCTGGATCACGGCAGCTTCGTCCTCCACGGTTTGCTGAGATGCGCGGTGTGCCAAGCATTGCTCGACATCAAAATATTCGGCAGGCTCAAGTGGCGCTCCGACAGCGAGGTCAAAGGCCGAGTATTCCTTGCCAGACCGGAGGGCACGTCGTCCGAGATCTGATAAGTTGTTAATCTCAAAGGGAGTAGAAAACAGATAGAAGAAAAAAAAGGGAAAATGCTCCTCTCAAAGTTCCAAGGTCGGATCTTTCAAGGGCTAAAAAAAAAGGCGGCGGGTCTCAAAGTTCCAGGGTCGAATCTTTCGACCCGCACCGTTCATACATGATAGTGAAAGGAAGATAGACAAGGGAAACACATACTAGGCATGCAAGGCTTGGAATACCGGAACGGTCAATGGGGGGAAAGACGACAGACAGCGAAGACTTGGCGCGACGCTCTCGCAGACGCCTGCCTTTTGAAAGATATGTGATGGGGGGTGTAGAACAACCGGGACGACCGGGGCGACGCCAAGAGCCACTATCGCCTGAAACACATCGGTTGCGACGACCAAGCTGAGTTTGAGCGTTGAGCTTGAGGCCTTGAGCACATAGTACCTGCAAGTAGTGGCAGTAGGAGGGAAAGAGAGGTGTGGTAAATGAGTGGAACAGAATGAAACCCGTGAGTCGGAGTGGACAAGGACAAGGTGCGTGAAGTCTCACGGGAAACGGCCCGGGCCTAAAATGATCCGATTGTTCCGTGACCGACTAATCCACACTTGTACTGATACATTGCCTCCGACCTTGCGTGCGCGTTGCGCGTGGTCTTCATGTTCTCGCTGAGGTATTCAAGAAATACGACTGGAGTGCCAAGTACAAGAGTTAGATCTCCTTGCAATGGAGCACATCGTCAAACTACTGGAATTATCTGTCAAATACTCAAAACTCCCCAAACAAAAATCCCCAAACTATGAGCTGTCGTCCGAGCAAGGGACTATAACCGAAAGAGGCGGCCGGGGGAACGTGAGCCCCTCCCAGGAGTAAGAAACTTGAGTGCTCGTGGCCCAATCAGGGAAGAGCTTGGCGATAGTCTGCTGCTCAGCGATATTGGGGCGAGGGGCGCGTCTCATGGGTTGCTTGCACAGAGGGCAAGTCCACTGGCGTTCCAGCCAAAGCCTGATACACGAGTAACAATGGCTATGCGTGCAAGCATAGCTAAATGGTGTGTGTTATTCCCTTCGTCACAATACAAGTGCTGACAGACATACGATACAGAATGCGCCTTGACATTGAGACAGATCGCGCAGGTGAGGTCGGGATCTTGGGTGTCCTGCGGGGCAGGTACAATTCCTCCCTTGTATAGGTCAACTTCCTCAAGGGGATTTGGACGAAGAATGCGAAAGCCGTTGCGGCGCTGATCCCGCTTTTCTTTGGTGCGGACTCGAGTGCGCGCCGCGCTGCGGCCTATAGCGCGACGCGCGGCCTCACGCTGTTCAGGCGTCATTTGGTGGAACTCTGAGATATTTCCGGGAGGGGGGAATCCACGGGCTGAAAACGCGTGAGTTCCAGGTGAGGAGATGATGTAAAAATTGACCAACTTGCAGGATTTCCGGGAACGGGTCTGCGGGCGCTCATCAAGTGTGGACGACAGAAAGTGGACTGATCAAGGTCACGTCAAACTAGCAAGTTTGGCTGAGTCTTGGCTGTGTTTTGCAGCCTGGAGCTAATGCAATACTCTGGGGATCCAATACGAGCCGTGAGTCACTTGATCGCAAAGTTGTTTGCTTGGAAACTCACCTCTTTATGACAGGTCGGCGCGCCTCGCGGCCGCGAGGCAATCCGTCTGGCAACCTCTACGTCCATAACCCACACACTTCGACAATCAGCGAGCATTCCCAGGATGGGCGGCGGTTCCATGTGCATGCAAGGGCGCTCGACCTCTCAAACGAGGAACGCATGCGGTTAACTGGCCACTATGCAGAGGACATGGCGACTGCAAGCGCACTGGAAGGTCCGAGCTTCTCGTATCTGTTGGGCGACGATGGGAACTGGGGGGCAGAGGGGGGGGCTGCTGATGGTGGATCGACAGAGGCAGACGGTATCACCATGTGTCCTCCTCCAAAGACGGCAGGGCCTAATTATGAGCGGTGGGAGAACGCGGTATGCTCTGTTGTGATGAGAAGCGAACAAGAGACTTACCAAGGGACTTTCCAGGACTTCCCGATGATGGTCTGGGTGCGAGACTTCCGGGACGAAACCTTGGACGAGATGCTGCGCGGGGAGGGACGCGGCTCACCAGACCTCTGTGCCAAATGTGCAGGATGCCAGAAGCTAGACCCCCTGTTTCGGTGTGCGCGGCAAACTTGCTTGGGCCCCGGGATGTATTGCGAGGACTGCATCGTCGGCATGCACCGCCAGCTTCCGACGCATATGGTCGAGGTACGCTGTACATGTCTCCATACATGTCTTCCAGCTACGGGCTGACCCGAATGTCATGTCAGATGTGGACAGGCGAATTTTTCATACCCATGCCACTCAATGAGCTGACGGTCGAGGCGAGAGTGCAATTGGGACATCTACCTGGTACATACTGTCCTCGAGCAACTCCCGCGCACAAGGATTTCGTAATCCTGGACACCCTGGGAATCCGGACTGTGAAACTAAACTTTTGTGGATGCGACTCGACTATCACCCACCGTCAGCAACTAATGCGAGCCTGCTTGTGGCCCGCGACGTCTTTGGATCCTCAAACGTGCGCAACATTCAACGCGATCCGGCTATTCGAAGTACAAAATTGCCTCGGCAAGATCTCGGCGTACGACTTTGTCCGCTCGCTGGAGCTCCTGTCGAACAATGACGGTCTGAAACCTACTCCGGTAGGTACGGGGAATAACTGTGCCGGATGTGAACTGACTCGTCTGTGCAGGACCGTCGGCGGGCTTTTCGTACCATTGTACGACAGTACCGTATGAGTGAGATGAGAAAACGGGCTGGTACGGCCCACTTCGACGGTGGATGCAAATCTACTAAGCAGGGATCGTTGGCGCTGCTGTGCCGTCAGTGCCCGCAGCCTGGTATGAATCTGATTGAGGGTTGGGACAAGATTGACTGGGACAGCATGGACGAAGATCAAAGGTTTGATATTGAAGACTATCTGACCTCCCAGCTGACAGTTGCTCTACAGATACAAATATTTTTTGTGGCTCGCGGAGGATGCCAATTTCAAACTAATCAATCGTCAGGTCTCGACAGAAGACCGCGACCCGATTATCGATGACGGAAGTGGATATTTCTGCCATCGCGGCGAGTACAGCAAGCATATTCGGAAGCATGTTGATGAGGAGGAGATCTCCAGCTGCTCCGGGTTCCAGGCGATGTTTCTGGCCAATACGAGGCGCGTGAAGGGCCTGCGTGTTACAGGAATTGGGGGTGTTACGTGCGCGCGCCATAACATGTGGCGTCCAAATGGTCTCGGTGACCTTCAAGCTGGAGAGCGGTACGCACATCGTGTCTTTGCCTCCTGGGGAAAGCTGATGTGCTATATTGCCAGGTATTGCAATATGGAGTTCTTGTTCTTCTCCGCCGTGCTCAATTTCGCAATGATGTACCTGATCCTTTCATACGATATAGCCTGTCAATTCTCGAAACATCTGTGGGAGCGTATGTCAGAGCTGCCCGAGAAATACCAGCTGAAGATCGACCGGTCGTGCGTCCGCTGGATGGTCCCAAATTTCCACCTTCCAGGCCACAAGAAGGCGTGCCATTCGGCCTTCTCATTCCATTGGCTCTGGGGTGCGGGACGCAATCACGGCGAAGGTGTTGAGCAGAACTGGGAGTTTTTGAATGGCGCTGCGGGCTCGACTAAGTTGATGGGTCTAGGGGCCCGCTTTGCGGCGCTTGAGGGCCTCTTCGCCTTCCACAACTGGCGAAGACAAATCGCACACTGTACGTGACTGATTTATATGTTTTCAGTTCTAATAAGACACAGTTCTGATTTTGAAGCGGCGGATGGCTGAAGCCATTAAAGGAGGAAAGCTGCATAAAGATGCTTTTGACGCGTTCCATGCCGGGCTCTCAGAGCGAATGCCTGAGCTTGTCGAAGAATGGAGGGCATGGGTCGAGAAGTACGAGAGGGAAGCGCACGTTGAGAATGAGAAGAACGTACCGTATGAGTATGAGGAAACAAGTGAGTAGAGCTTTGGCATGGCATTGCTAGTACTCATCTTTTTACAGATACGACGCTCAAGCAGGTTAGGCTCAAGCTCGCTCAAGAGGAGTATGCGAGGACAGGAGACGGGACGGAGGTAGAGCGTGAGGACACGCCTAGTACTTTTATTTCGATGGGGATGGAGATCGAGGAGACTCAGTGCGTATCTCCTGCACTGAGACTGGTGGCACATGGCGCTGACAAGATCACAGAAGGCAGCTAGCCGTAGCAATCAAGGCAGCCGGCGCGGATCCTTCGACCACCAACCAGCTGGACTTTCTGAAGCGCCGAACTCTGCTTCGTGTTCGCATAGATGGATTTCGAAGGCTACAGCTAACTTATATGCCGAAGCTTCGTCGGTATATGACAGCATCACAGCGGGCGATTTGGGACGCAGGCGACCGGGAGCCTGAAGCAACAAGGCTTTTTATGCCTTCAGATCTGGGCACCACCGCGGCGCGCGACAAAGCATGTGCAAGGGGACTGGACGGTGTCGAGGCACGGCTTCGGGAAGCAGAAGCTGCAGAAGCGCTGGACCAGCTTCGACAGGGGCTACGGACACGGACTGCGACGACTATATTCAAGGTCCGTAATTGGTCGGGGCAGCGGGCGCTCACTCGGGGCCAGGGAATTCTGCGTCAAATTAATATCAAGATACATGCCGCTAAATTACGATATCGATATGCGCGGCAGGCAATTCTCAAGCTAAAAGGGCATGGTGAGTGGGAGAAGCGGCTGCAAGTCCTGATGGACGACGACGTACGGGGCCTCAGCGAGCGGTCGCTGACAGAGGAGGAAAGGGCTGAGCGGAATCAGCTGGTAGCGGCAGGGGGGGTACCAGAGGAGGGGGGAACATCCGCAATGGGGAACGTGATCAGAGGCGAGAGCCACAGGACCCTGTCTTGGATCTGGTACTCTGTGTCAGACAAGGAGGGTGATGACGAAAAACTGCATGAAGGTACTCAGCTTCTCAAATGATACGCAGATGCAAGCTGACATCGATGCACAGCGCTTCGTGTGGAGTGGTGTAAGGCTTATTCCAGGTCTCGACGGTGGCGCGAGGAGTTGGTAACCCTGGAGGAGGAAATGGGACGGACCCTGGCTTTTGGTGAGTATTCTGAGCAGCTGTGGATTGCGAGGGCAAGCGCACGGGAAAACATGCTTGGCACGACAGCGCCTATCACTCCAGAGGTTGCGGAGGGAGCCCGGGCATATGCATTGGAGCAGGCCGATCGAGAGCGCCGGACCAATGCGAAGCTTGAAGTAGAGTGGGGCCCCATTCGAAGACGAGGAGCGGAATACTTGCGGGGAGAGGATATTGCTGGTCGTCCGGATATTGTTATACCTGTGGATTCGGACGCGCTGAGGTGGGCAGAGGCGACCGTGTATGAGCGAGACGAAGTCGAGAACGATATCTACCAGTAGTGTGAGGTCACTTTCGTGACTTTTTTTTCAACATAGAAAAACTGCTAAACTGCTGATCTAGCAGCCCTGAAATTAGTTGTAATAAAGGCCCTATTATCTACCGGTAATGATGATCCCCTTTCGTCGGTCGAGCGTTTCCGTGGCTTCTATGCCAGGGTTCGGTCCCGACATGTGTTGTTTTTTTTTTGTCCGAGAGAATGCCCCATCATTCTTTGTTGTGATATAGCTGAGCAGCGAGTAGGTCCGGCGGCATAATGATATGGTAGCATATGCACGAATACATACACTGTTGACAGGGGGCCCGTATGGGACACTTGATTGACCGTGGGAACCTATGGCAGATTAGATAGTGGATTAGTCGGACTCATCGATTAGATTGCTAGATTGGTAACCGATCCTTTTTTTTATCTACTGATGACAAACGGTGATGTGATGAGATGTGTGATTGATTAAGCGCCAGAACTGATGTGTGGGCAGGATATTGATGGCCGGAGATGGCGATCATTGAGCTATCTGCATAAGGGATGCCGGGCTGGCCGAACCATGCTGATATAAGCATGGCCGACGTTATCCTAGCTCAGCCCAAGGATAACCTGGATCCCCAGGCATTGCATTACACTCCCAAATCACTGGCAGCAAAGGTCTGGACTTAATGCATTCACAGTTCCACATGTTACTGGGGTATTGCATTATCGACACATCCAAGGGTGCGACGCCGGCCCCACCACAAACGAGGGCGACACATGACGAATAACACCACAATCCGCGACCGACTTGAGCGCCATGAGCAACGGGAGCACGCGGTTTCCGGACCTTGGGACCTCGGCGCACCTCGACCACGCTCTCCTCCGACGCAATCGCGATCGCCAAGCGCCGCCTAGCCGCGTAACGACGGCGCGAACACCACACTACAAAGAAAACCACCAACGAACACCAAACAACCGCGACTTGGTCGCTCACCCGCGACATTCCTCTCCACAGAGAAGCTCTCAAGCTGTCAGCCTCAAACACCAGAAGCTCGGGCGGGCGGATCTTGAGGGACGCGCGTCTCGAGAAGGCGGTGCGAGCAAGGCATAAAGGGCAGGCAAGGGAGGGGCGTTTCAGTAGTTCACTCCTGGGCTAGGATTCTCCCCCACTACTTTGTGTATCTAAAACCCACACCAATAAGGATTGACCACGACCACACCTTCTTCACATCTCAAAGCTTGTCCTCCAAGGCACTCTACTCCCACCCTCACGCAGCCTGAAAAGCCACCAGGCTCGCGCTCACACACCCCGCCCGCGTCGCGACATTTCTTCCTACACAGGTCCTTCCGTGTCGTAGTGGAAGGGTTCGACCGCGGATTTCCCCCTAGCAAATCGTCTACCAAACGACCGGACTCACCCTCCGCACCGGAGACCGTTGACGTCAAAGTCACTCGCGAGCGAACCCCTTGGTTCGCCCACCGACACGATCACGTGCCCCGTTCAAAGGGGAGAGGCATTGGATTAGGTCGAAGCACTGAGGCTTTGGAGGTTCTGAAGGAGCGCATCGGCGACATTGCGTCCTAGCGGAACAGGTATCTTCACTTTCTACACCGTATTCTTCGCTGACATAGCCCGGCAAACCGCGACTTTCCTGCGCCAACCGCGGTTTTCCACACAAAACCACAAGAGCCTCGCGCTCCCAACCCACGCACACACACACACCCGCGGTTTTCACTGCCTATAAGCCTGCCTACAACGTGCCAGACCCCCCTAGGGACCACGCTCTTACAAACCCCCTAGAGGACGAACAGGCCACCGACCGAAACCCACACCCATTCCCTCGGTAGCGCCGCAGTCCGCATCACAGCGCGCGCACCCCGACCAAGTCGTCGAGCACCTCTAGACTCCCGACGCCTCCCCAGTTCCTGCAGTTTCCTCGAAGGAGGCCGGCGCAAGCTGCCCCACCGGTGGTTTCGGCGATGGAGAAGGCCTTGGAAGTTCTTGAGGCGGCCGAGGCGACGGCGGAGGACGCGGCGAGGGCGAGGGCGCCGTAATCGGAGGCGCCGCGAGCGGAGACGGACCCAAGGTGGAGGGACCAGGAGGCGGCGGACCCACGTAGTACCCCCCTTGCGACCCAGGTGGACCATACACGCCGGGCGGTGGGTAACCCGGGAAGTACGGGTACCCAGCGTACGCAGGAGGCGGCAGTGGGGCGCGACCAGCCCAGGTGACCGACCCAGGCGTGGTGGGAGGTGCGCGGGGCTCGCGTGTGAAGCTGAACGACGGCGGCGCGCGGGGAGGCGTCGCCGGCGCTGGCTCCTCGGGTTCATCGAGCTTCGCCATGGGTGGAGTGCGAGGAGGGGCTGGAACGGCCTCTTGCAGGGCCTCAAAGAGGTCAGGGTCGCTCGCAGGTGTCAGCGGCATGGGCAGAGGACGACTCGGATGAGTTGCCTCGTAATGCGCAGGCAACGAGGGCGTGAACGCGTGCGGGCCGGTGAGGAAGTCCTGTACGTCGGGGCTGTCAATCCAGTCGCTCGTCATCCGAGGGAGGGACGCGGCGTGCTGCCGTGGAACCGAGCCACCGGGAGATGAGTGCGCGCCCTGCCGCGCAGAAGTACTGAGACGAGGCTTGAACTCGTCCCAGAGGGCAGCGCGAGAAACCTGCAGACGTTTAAGGACGCCCTGAACGACGGCGAGGTCGTTGGGGTCCTCAAAGTACTGCGACAGCTCCTCAGACGTAACGCCAGCCTTCGTTTGGAAGAAGACAAAGGCGAGGTGGCGGAGCGACTGGTTGAAATCGTCGTATGCGTGCGCGGCGAGTGCTCGGAAAAGATCGACCTGGCGGCGGGACTGAGCAATGGCGGAGAAGCGGGCGATAAGTGCTGAGAAGTACAAATCAGGGGGCTGGAATCTCTAAGTAAAATAAAGACTTACCAGAGGCGCCGCCCGAGGCGAAAGTCTCAGCGCGCTGTTGGAGCAACATGTGCGCTACGCCTGTAAGGCAGTGAGAGCACTTGATCCCCTTCGTCTTGCAAGGGAGACAAGAGAGCCCACGGCCTTCCTCGAAGCACTGTTCGCCGGTCCCATGGCACTGAGTGCAGGGGAACATCGCCTGCAGGAAAGAAAAAGAGTCAGAACTAGAAAAACAAAGAAAAGTTCGGACTAGGACAGACGTATGGGTGTGAAGCGGTCTTGGGAGCCCAAGGCGTTCCCCACCGCCGTATTGCTGACGACAAGAGGAAGGACCTCAGGGGGCTCCACGATGGAAGTCGCTAGGAAGGAGTCAGCAAAGTACTCCAAAGTGAGGTGTCGTAGTACTTACGACGCTGCGCTGGGGAAGGCGCGGGCAGCAGGCGAGTCGGGCGCGACGCTGCCGCCTTGGGCGCTTCCAAAGGCGCCGCCTTGCCCTTACCCTTGGACTTGCTGGGTTCGGGCTTCGCGGGTTCCTCCTCGGGATCCTCCTCAGGAGTGAATTGCGCCTCCTCCTCCCCGTCAGAGTCGGCCTCCGCATCCGCATCGTCTTGCGCCTCGTCCTGGGACTTATCATCCTCGGACTGGGGGTCGGGCTCGACGGAAAGCGAAGGAAGGGTCGCAAGGACCGGGGCCTTGACAGGCTTCGCCGAGGAAGGAGCAGGGCGCGGAGCGCGCGGAAGTGACGCTTGCGGGCGGGGCGAAAGCACGACGCGAATAGTCTTCAGCGGCGCGGGACGGCGGACGGGCTTGGGCGCCGGCTGAGGATAAGAAACATTTAAGATACTGTAAAACACAGTACTTAAAGGGGAATAGGACTCACCAGGCGTGAGGACGACGCCGCAGGCGAGGACTGCGCGGCGGTCTCCAGCTTGGGACGTTTGAGCTTGGGGGCTGCCGGAGGTGACGAGTGGGGAGGGCTGTCCAGCTGGGGCAGCGATGGCAGAGTCGTTTCTGCCACCTCCAGCTCGGGGAACGAGAAGTCAGCAGTAGGGACGGCAACCTATGTGCAAAAAGTCCTTATAAGTAAAGGTTGAGTGCAAAAAGGACGGCCTACGTTGGCAGGAAAATGGCGCGGTGCCAGGCCCGAGAGATCGAGGTACATTTCGCGAAACGTGTACGTCTTGCGGGTGTCTGAGGACTTGACGCGCTTGCAGAAAGCAAAGAGGGCGAGGGCAGCCGTGTAGAGGAACGCCTCGACCTCAGGGAAGTTCCGGTTGCCGACCCAGGCTCGATACGCGCGCTAGGGAAGAGTTTAAGACGAAGCTGGAGGAAACCAGGTGCAAACGCACCACGGCCTCCAGGAAATGGGTGAAGGCCTGCTCGGCCACGCCCAGATTCGCCTTCTTCATCGTACCCTGGTCGATGTACGAGATAACGCGTTGAATGTCGGGGCAGTGGCGAAAGTGTTGCCACAGATCTTCGTCGATAAGAGACACTTCAGAAGGCGCCTTGCGTTTGCGCGACGCGCTGGACATCGTGGACAGCGATGAGGAGAAGACAGAGAGGACGGTGCGCGGCGTTAAACACCGGGCAGCGGGGATGGTGGTGGTTGAAGAGAAAGAAACGAGGCGGCTGTGCGGCTGCGGAATATAACTATTCCAGCAGCCACCAAATAAAAACATAGCCCAGAACGTACCTGCTTCTTCAATTGAACCATAAATAGCTCAGGGTCCTGTATTGAATACAGAACCGCAGAGGGCCGCCCGCAGCAGGGTTCTAAGACGTAATAGGACCGAGAACACAATAATTGGGAGGAATGTCCCAATTAGGAGTTGAACATACCTTTGAGACCCTAGACTACTCTCACGGAGTAGATCATGACGTCATCACTTGATGTAGTTCTCGAAACGGAGGCAGATCTCTAGCCTTGCCGAAAAAGAAGTACATCAGACTTCTCGGCAAGTGCTGTCATCTAGTGAAATGGACTTGGCGCAAGCCATAAATTGAAGTTCCGCTAAACAAGTGGATAGTTTGGAGGACTTAGAAGTCAATAAAGGCACAACTAGGACAGTCTTGTGAAGATTGTCATTCCAAGACCACTAAAGTCTATTGACCGAGGACGGTCAAGATTTAGTGAAGGGGAGATGATACGGGTCGGATCTGCCGACCCCTCGTCAGGTCGCTTTTTGCGATTTATCACTTAACCAGTACAACTGCTAGTACTTCGGTACTAGTACTGAGTACTTGGTACTTGAACCCTGTCCGGTGACATACAGTTAGAGTCAGAGCGGAGCTCCGAGCTGCTGATTGTGTATTGACCATGCCGGAGAAGCCGTATCATGTTTAGACAAGTACTTATGCTCTGGGTCCTACTAAACGGGGACTGTCATATTGCTTGCTAAGACCTCTGTGCGGTCATTAGTGAAGTACGAGTTCTTCCCAGGACTTGGACTACACTACGAAAGCTAGATACCATACCCAGGAGAATACCCACAAAAGCCTTGACAACTTTGGAGACCATGACTATACCCAAGGGACTGGATGGCCACAGTCCACTAGACAGGCATGAACCAAGTAGTAGGGTTCAAGGCCGCGACGTGCGGAGAAGTCCTTCAGAGTACTCTAGGAGTACTTGGGAACTATAGAGAGCAACAGACGCATGGATTGCTAGGAATGACAGTGATCGGCATAGTACTTGGCACGTCAACGAGACATGTGACCAGTACGACGCGATCTGAGAAGTCAAACAAGGACAAAGGTTGTTCGATGAGAAGTCCACAGTACCTGTAGGAATGCCGAGAAGACCTCTGGAGAGGTCTGGCCCACACAAACTGAGTCGGACGGAGTCGAAACCAGTAGGCTAGGAGATTAGCAGACGAACCAACCCCGGAACATCGGTCAAAGCGGTCACCCGCTGCGGCAGCAGTTCTAGTGGAGCGGCAAAGCACGCCATCGGGCTTTACAAACCAAGCCGAAGTGCGGCATCCTCTACAAGTACTTGGCAAGTACTCGGGAGCACTAGACAGTGCTCTTGGCCTGGCCTAGAGTTTGCAAATATACCACAACGGGTCTCTGGAGTTCTCACGGCGCGAGGATCCGGACCAGACCGGCTCTCAACAGCCAATCATAGACGTTCCCGGGATCCGGACTTGTTTCATCTTATCTGTTTCACTCTGTCATCGTTGTCATTTCTATCTGTCATGTATTTCCCGGAAAACCTATAAAATAGCAAGTAGTAGCCGCAGTACAGTAGTTCATCCTTGCCCCCCAGATCGTGCCCACAGACTGCCTGCAGTCCAAAGTACTATCCCACGGCGTTGGTGTCCTCTGTAACTGAGCGGAGATTGTTTGTCAATAAAACATTATCTGTTGGTTTCATTAAGAACTTGACCTTGAGAGGTTGTTTCGCTTGAGGACTTGTGATCAGTAGTAAACTACTCAACTCACTTGTGAGACCCCGTAAATCCTTTGTCTATAGTGTCAAAGGTCGCACAGACAGTTCCCCGCTTTAGAAAGGGCTGTTGTGTAGGACTATTGATACAAGACCCCGTTTAGCAGGCTTGTTGTAGTCAGCTCGTCGCAGACAGTTCCCCGTATAGAAAGGGCTGTTGTGATAGAGGGCCAGCATTGATACAAGACCCCGTATAGCAGGCTTGTTGTGCTCTGCCAGACCTCTAAGAACTCGTTGGATCTCTTAGAACACTACCATCTTTCACCCACCCCGTATACCGTTCCCCCGGTATCTGTGGAGAGAGTTCTAGTTTAGTTGTTCCACAACTACTGGAAGTACTTGGGAGTGCTCTAGAGAAGTCGCATTCGTGTGCAGGCCTTGTCCCAGACCGTTGATCGCGAGATTACATCTTACCTGTATATCTCAGGGTGACCCGAACTCATTGTTGGTACCGAGTATTAGTTGTGTGTTGTGTGTGTGTTGGTTGAGTTAGTTGTAGTGTGTTCACGCGCGCTAGTTCTAGTCTTAGTCTTCGGCAGCCCATACTCTGGTGCACCGTTTCAGCGAAGGACGGGGTCATCGCGTATATCGTCCAAGTTCTTCGGCCGTTTGCAGAACTTATCCACGTCTGCATCCCGTCGAACGCCCTTTCCGTGGACCAACTGCCGTTTGGCACATGCGAGCAACTGCGACGTTTCGTTGTCGAGTTCATAACGCAGGCGGTGAGTTGTTGTTCCGTCCCCTCTGGTTTCGGCACGCCACGGTTTCGATCTTGAGCTGAAATACCGCGGTTTTTCCAGGGAATCGTGTATGATATCGCGGTTGAACATGCGAAGGCGTTTCGTCTGTCCTTGCAACATATCGATAGTCGCGCTGTGTGGTCGCTTTCCCTCGCGCTCAATTTCGACGCTCGGTTCGGAAATATCTCTGCCGGTTATCACCCGCACACCCGCGAGCATTCGATATCGCGTGTTCGAAGTGCGTTGACTCTCGCGAACAACAGTAGTGGCGCCGATCTGGACGTGGACCTGTCGATGCTCTTGAACAGTCTGCCCCGAGTTCCTGCGTGGAACCGCGGCGATATCGAGTTGCTGATGCAGCGGGAGAAGGTTGACGAGTGGGCTGGCGAGTTGGAACTGTTGAATGACAACATAATCGCTGCGGACAATCTTGGCAACGCGCTGGCGAAGTCTGCCCAGCGACGTGCGGACGGTGTGTCCCCCAATCCTCGCACACGGTTTTCGGTGTAGATTGTTGTAGAAAATGTGGCAAGGAATTGTTGTTCCAACCGTGGGCCGCGCCTGTCACCGATGGTTTTCCGTACTCGTTTTGTCGTTGCTGCTGAGAACGAGTGCACAACCGCGACATACGCGGTCACGTGGCCGCGCATCCGTGGTTTTCCCCACTAGGGCGTTTGCCATATAAGACCTGTGGTGTCTGTGCGGTAGCAACAGCGCTCTTGTTCGTTCGCGCAATGTCGGCCTGGCTTGCTTCTCCTATTCATCGTCCAGAACCAGGGGTCATGAGTCTTGGCGAACTCGCGGTTTTGTGGGTTAAACGAGCAAGGCATCTGGGGCAGTCCCTTCTCCGAGTCGTGCTGGTCTCGTACGCCGTGGATCTTCCCGCCAATTGCGTCGCGTTGCTGCGCACCGGCATACGGGTCCTCATGCTCAACATGGTGCGTTCGACAGTTTGTCTCGTTGGCTTGACTCTGGTGTTAAATCGCGGTTTTCGGCGTTGATTGTAGATAATCCTTGCGAAGGCGGGCGTTATGTATGGTCCGTACGGACCGACGTCGGTTCCTCGATTTTTCGTTCCCGCGGAGTCGACGACGCTGTTCGGCATGGCGGAGGGGATGGTGGACCGATTTGGATACGAAGGGGATGAAGAAGAGGGCCCTCGCCAGCGGATGTTCCAGAATATGGAGACCTTGTACGGGAGCATGCTGCTCAACCGCCACTATTCGCGCTTTGGATACGACTTCCCTGGGTTTCCGGTCGCGGACGCAGACTTGGCGAAATTCGGCATTCATCCACTCATCAAAAATGCGCAACTGTCGCGGCTGCTCCTCGACCGTAACGGAAAGAAGCACAATTTCGGCGATGAGCTCCTTCGTTATAATCCAGAGCTCGGCGAGGAAGGTCGCTGGGTAGTGGCGTTGCCGTCCGAGGAATTGGAAAAGACCCGGCCAAATACGCCTGAGGACGGCGATCTCAGCAGGATCAGCGAGGGAGACGAGGGCGAAGGTGAAGATGTAGAGCCGGTTGGTCGTCTGTCGGTTGCTGAATTTTGAGCGTAGAGCAGGTCGACAATGCATTCTGCCTTGTTTCGACCGTTTCTGGTCCCTGCATTTCGCGTCGGATGGCGGCGGTTTTTCATGGGCTGCACCCGCGGTTTTCCCGTTTTTTTGTCGTTGGGAGGGCGCCCTGTTGCTGTGTTTAAAAGCGCGTTCCTTTTCATGGTGTCGTCCCGTGGTCCCGCTTGCTGCCCACATCGTTAGATATGACCTCTCCGTCTTCGCTTTCCGGCGCTTCCCTGGCCAGCTGGTCGATCTTCGTCGTTGCTTGCCGTTTGCGCGATATTTCGCTCACTCCGGAGGAGTTGCAATCCTATCCTTGTCAACCTCGCGAAACATGGCCCGAGTTTTTCGAGAACCGCCTCCGGCCCATGATCTACTTTGTTCATCGGGCGGTGACCAAGGACTTCACCCTTGTCGGTCGCTGTGGTCGTTACGATGACGGCGAGTTGGAGGAGATTTGTTACTGGGTCGAGGTTATTCTTCTGCACTGCGTGAGTGGTCGCCGCGCGGTCGCGGTTTTCCCGTTGCAGTGGTTCTGACGTGTTGTGGTTGAATTTTCGTAGCGACTGTTGCTGCTGAGCCGCTGTGATGCGGACTGCGGCGCTACCGAGGGAATGGGTGTGGGTTTCGGTCGGTGGCCTGTTCGTCCTCTAGGGGGTTTGTAAGAGCGTGGTCCCTAGGGGGGTCTGGCACGTTGTAGGCAGGCTTATAGGCAGTGAAAACCGCGGGTGTGTGTGTGTGCGTGGGTTGGGAGCGCGAGGCTCTTGTGGTTTTGTGTGGAAAACCGCGGTTGGCGCAGGAAAGTCGCGGTTTGCCGGGCTATGTCAGCGAAGAATACGGTGTAGAAAGTGAAGATACCTGTTCCGCTAGGACGCAATGTCGCCGATGCGCTCCTTCAGAACCTCCAAAGCCTCAGTGCTTCGACCTAATCCAATGCCTCTCCCCTTTGAACGGGGCACGTGATCGTGTCGGTGGGCGAACCAAGGGGTTCGCTCGCGAGTGACTTTGACGTCAACGGTCTCCGGTGCGGAGGGTGAGTCCGGTCGTTTGGTAGACGATTTGCTAGGGGGAAATCCGCGGTCGAACCCTTCCACTACGACACGGAAGGACCTGTGTAGGAAGAAATGTCGCGACGCGGGCGGGGTGTGTGAGCGCGAGCCTGGTGGCTTTTCAGGCTGCGTGAGGGTGGGAGTAGAGTGCCTTGGAGGACAAGCTTTGAGATGTGAAGAAGGTGTGGTCGTGGTCAATCCTTATTGGTGTGGGTTTTAGATACACAAAGTAGTGGGGGAGAATCCTAGCCCAGGAGTGAACTACTAAAACGCCCCTGCCTTGCCTGCCCTTTATGCCTTGCTCGCACCGCCTTCTCGAGACGCGCGTCCCTCAAGATCCGCCCGCCCGAGCTTCTGGTGTTTGAGGCTGACAGCTTGAGAGCTTCTCTGTGGAGAGGAATGTCGCGGGTGAGCGACCAAGTCGCGGTTGTTCGGTGTTCGTTGGTGGTT
>JARJCN010000209.1:0-19032 GCA_029282135.1 Mycena belliarum
CGTGTTACGTTACGGAAGCCCGGCTCGGGTACTCGCGTATCCATACCTGCAAAGATTTCGAGCATCGGACTTCGTTCCTGCAGACCAGGCAGGGTAGCCTAGTTTGCGGGAGTGCAGAAAATCGAGTTTTCAAAAGTATAGCTTGCACGAATGCCAAAAATCACTTTGGAAATGAGAGCGGCGGCAGGCGATCCGCGGACTCAGGGCAATCAACTGCCATAAGAACAGTGTGCATGTATTAGTCTGAGCAGCAGGCGGCATCACACTTGAATCACTTTGGCTTGTTTTGCGGACCACCAAAAATCACATTTTCAACGGTCTCTGTGCACTGGTTTGCGGGTGCTAAAAATTGAATTTGAAAATTGAGAGTGCAATTGAACTCTCAGCGGCACGGCGGGGATCAGTGGTCTTCGTTGTCAGCGTGCGCCGGCAACTCGAATTTCTGTCAGACAGTGCCAAGTCGCTGCCTCGGCTCAACACCATAATACAAACAAATGTTTCCTGCCGCCGGCCAAACCTCTCGAAAAAAGGCAAGTTGAGCTTCGGAAATGCTATCCAAGGCAGGTCACCTATGCAGCCCCTGTGCTCCGGTTTGCGGGACTGCTAAAAATCAGATTTTCAAGCGCACGGCGGAACCTGTCATCGCTGTACTCCGGCAGGTGCCGGAAACTCGAACCAGCGCCACGCAATGATCCGATCAGATATTCCGACTTGGAGCCAAACCTATTGGAAAAAGGTAAGTTGAGCTTCAAGAAGAGCATGCACTTGAAGAGGGCCTACTCTAGTTTGCAGAACTGCTGAAAATCGGATTTTGAAAAGTGAGAGTGGCGGGGATCAATCAAATTTTCAAGGGCACGGTGGAGATCAGGGCCCTGTGATGTGCACCGGCGGGTGCTGGCGGGTGCCGGCAGTTCAAGTTTCTGACAGCGCCAAATCGCCGCCTCGGCTGAACAGAATGAGCCGATAATCCAAACTTGGCCTGCTGGCGGCCAAACAAATTGCTTTGTATCAGAGCCATGCTGGGCGCCGCGAGTGCACAGGGGAACAGAAGGTATGGCACTTTGCTTTATAGGGCAGGACGTGCCTGCCGGCAGCCTTTTCACAAAAAAAAAAATGATCGCCAGAATGACATCCGGGATGACTTTAAAATGGGTCGCTTGGCAGCCTGGGTAGATAGTTTCCGGGACGGCGATACATCGTGTCGGCATTCTTTTTCTGTCAGGGTCTGCCTCTATAAATTCGCTGTGGCAGGCACTCTCAGCACACAGCATTCAAAAAACTGGTATAAAGAACAGTAAAAGGAAAAAAAAAAAGACCTGTGCCGCGACGCGGCACACACTTTGAAACGGCATCATATTTACGGCCTTTGTTCGGGCTGTCTAATCGATCGGCTGATACAGCTTGAATGCTGACAGCTTTGATACCGGCGAGCACCGCGGGCTCCACCTCGTATTTCTCCTAGCTCGGAAAAGGCATGGAAGAGAAACCATATTGTAAGAGGGTACATAACCTGTGATGCTGCCCAACAGCGGCCGCGCAGTCAACTCGGTGCCAAGGAAACAAACGTACGTGATATTATTGTCCGATCGAATGGAAGTAGCGGTGTCACCGAGTGACATCGGCAGCGTAGTAGGCCACAACATATCATATGTTGTGAGGCAGCTAGTATGGATGCTATGGAGGAGAGGTTATGCCGCTCGTCGGAACACAGTATCAGCTTTGATCATTCTCTTTTGGCTTGTGGTTGAGTTTTCTTTCTTTTTTTAATAAAAAAGAAACTTGCACCACACATAGATTTCTGAGCTACCGGTCGCAGCGGTACACAAATGCGTACACAATACGCTTTTATTTGGGCCCTTTCAACTCATGCAAAAAAGTCAAAACTTCTGGCTCGCCGCAAGTGGCGCAGCCGCTACGCTAGCATCCCAAAAAGGAAGGTGAAAATCGGTTCTACTTCGTCTGGCAGCGTTGCTCAAGATTATGGCTCAAAACCGCGGCGATTATATTTAGGACTTATCCGAGCCCGCCGGAAGCGGTCCGGGAGCCTCCTGGATCTTCAACATGTGTCAATACTGTTGACACCAATGTGGTTGAATTTTGCAATAGCGAGGTGGTGCACCTCTCGACTGCTCCGTGGCTCATCCCACATTGCTCGGAATATATTTTAAAATTTTGAAAATAGTTACCAGCTGTCTCACAGATCTCTACGCTATACAATACACAATCAGCGCGTACAGGTTGATTCACATAACGCCACCTGGGATGTTGCACAATCTCTCCCATACGTAGTGAAGTCACGTGATGATATGACTAGCACAGCTCCGCGAAGTCTCAAGGTCCTCCAGAGCCTCAGTGCAGCGCTATGCACCAAACGGTACCAGAGTTCGATTCGAGTTCCCCGTGTTCCAGCTCCCCCCTGGCACATTACCTCACGGCGAACTCGTCGCTTAAAATTGATGCGTCTATCACGCACGTCAGACCGCGCATAGCTACACCAATCGGCTCATACACAACATAACTAGGATTTCGACTTTCGAGTTTGTGCTCTGAATGCTCTACCATAAGCGTAGAACTAAAGCGGGGTAATATACTACCTTTTACCAAGTACACCCACTTCAGTAGCTTAAACAGTCGTTGTGCAAAACACAATTTACTGTCATCAACTGACATGTCCAAAAGCGGACACCTGTAGGCGCAGATCCCGCTCCATCGCACTTGGAATGAGCGTTCCCACACGGCGACAGCTGTCCGTGACAGCTGGGATGATGAAAACATATAGAAGGCGGGGCTTCCCCCCGCCAATTATGCATCCGCCCTCCTTCCCTCCTTGTGCCGCTCTCAACCTTCTTCCTCCCGGCATGTCCGCCAGGGGTGCTCCGAGCGCATGGGCAGGCCTCTGGCAGCCTCTGACATGTCCCCATGCCATGCCAGCCGCTCCTCGACGCCCCCTCGCCATCGCCGAACGCCGTCGGCATCGTCGGCACACGCCCTCGGGATCACCCGGGGCCTCGGTCCGGACCGCCTCTTGTCCATCAACCACGCCGACAAATTGCGCAGAGGGCTTCAAGGTAAGTCCTTGGTCTTATGCATGTCTGATACGATGTCTGACACTAATTGAACTCGCAGGGCTTCCTCTGTGTGGCTATTGGTTCAAAACTGGGCTTTGTTCGGTGAGTCGAATATGCATTCAGGTTTCTTTATACCAGTTCTAATTCGACTCTCAGATGACTATGTGAACGACTTGAAGTCTTTCAACGTATAAGCTCATCTGTAAGTCTCGATCTACTTCTTTTTATGGCCGTCAATCTGCCCGAGTCCAAAACTAATCCAACTAATTCTTGGTCGGCATTCGGCCTTCATTTTACTTATTCACTATCCTTTCTTCTGTTCCTTCAATTGACTCAAAGTTGTAGGGCCTCTCTGACTGCAAGCAACACTCGGCCTCACCAGTGAGTCTATGGGTTGCTGTTCTAATTCAAGTTCTGATCAATTAGTGTTTGCCAGATCAATTGAAAGCCTTGCGCTTCCATTCACAGGTAAGTTTTACCTTCATTTCATCTCAATTTGGGACGCCAAACTCCTTGAATCTGGGCCAACGCTTGACTCTTTGGCGGGCGTCATTCATTCTTGTTTCTTATTCAGATTCCGATTCCACCTTTACTTATACTTATCGATTTCAGACTTGTGTGGTCGGATTCGTACTCGCACTTGCTTCTACTGACCAGCGGTTCAATCGAGAGTGAGTCTTGAGTCTTTTCTGTTGAACTCTCAGTCACTGACTTTGATATTCTTACCGCAGACGCCGTTGGAATGCTAGTACCCTTGACTGACCGGCCAGTTCACTATTGAAGTAAGTCTCGATAACTCTATCAGCTCATCGCTCGCTGACTAGACTTGACGGTAAATTCACATTTCCGCTTACGAAAACCGACTTGCGCATCAAAGGCCGACGTTATGCTTGTCAACAAAGCTGGTTTGATTCGCGTTCAAGTGGGCTCTCAATCTCAACGTAGGTCTAATTCATCCTACTTGAAGTAAATTACTGACTTCAATCTTCGGTTTCAAGGGCCGTTATCATGCTTGTCCGCGCCAAGCTGGTTTCACTCAAGGCGCCTCTCAATCTGAAGGTAAGTCTTGTCTTGAAATTTCTACTGCAAGTCGCCTACTGACTTCGATTTTTGTTTCAAAGGCCGCTACTCTACTTGTTCGTAAGCTGGCTGGATTTGCGTTCAACTGGGCTATCAATCTTAACGTAGGTCTAACAAATCCTACTTGAGACTTCAATTTTCGGTTTCAAGGGCCGTTATTATGCTTGCCTGCGCTAAGCTGGCTTCATCTGCACTCAAGTAGGCTCCCAATCTTGAGGTAAGTCTTGGAGATCCTACTTGAAGTCAATCACTGACTTTAATTCTCGTCTCGTTTCAAGGGCCATTAGTATACTTGCCCACGCTAAGCTGGCTTCATTTGCGCTCAAGCAGAAGTGAGTCTTGAAATATCTACTTCAAGTCGATTACTGACCTCAATTTTTGTTCCAAAGGCCGGTACTATCCTTGTTCGTACTAACCTGCCTTCATTTGCGCTCAAGTGCGCTCAAGTGCGCTTTAGGTAAGTCTCAACCTTCCAATTGAAGTCAAACACTGAGTTTAAACTTCGTTTCAGAGGCTGCTACTATGCTTGTTCGCGAGCTGCCTTTTCGTTCAAGTGGGCTGACCGGCGGCTCAATCTTGGAGTAAGTTACCAGTGCGTCGAAACTCTACTACAAACTAACGCAATCTAATCCTTTTGTTAGATTCCGCTTATAGCTATGTGCAAAACTATGCCCGTGCGCCCCAAGCCGCAAAACGCCGAAACTAGGTAAGTCGGATTCAAACTTGCTTGGTTCGATACTAACTCGCAACAGGTTGGTTGGCTTGATCTATAGTCCCAAGGTAAGTTGAGTTCAGACTGAGTTCATTCAAGTCTGACTCTCAATAGGTTATCAACACTTGAGGTCAAGGTCCTTCAAGTTCGTATTCATGCAGCGTGAGTTCGTTTCAATAAACTCAGTTTGGATCTCTGATCTAATTCATGTTCTATCCAGGTCCGCACGCTATCGTTCAATACTCGACCTTCAAATTTCAACTCGTTCAACCTTTCGAGACGATACGGATACTATCAACGTGAGTTTATCCTAGTGAAAACAAGCATCGTTGATTTTACTCAGGTCTGTGCGCTTTCCGTTCGAGCCGTTTGGATATCCCATCTAATGCATATTTTTACTCAGGTCTACACACTGCCGTTGAACGCTCGGCCGCAGACCTTCAAACCTGGACTCGTTCAACCTATCCAATTTGATACGGTGTCGGAAAAATCGATTTTACCTGATCCGGTCCTGACGGGCACTGACGGCCTGACGGAGCCTGATCAGGTCCATGTCAGGCTTCAAGCTTTCCCATATCAGCAATGGTCAGCCAGATCTAGTCTGAGCTCAGCCAAAGTCAAGAAATTGATAGTTATGTAGTCTCCCGCTCATCATTGGCACGTAAGAACATGTCTATGTCTACTGCTGTATCCACAAAGTAATGCAGAGTTTTCCTTGCACAATTGACATCCGGCCCACATTTGCTGCCTCTGACTCACTCGTATACAAGGGCAACATTGAATTCCCGCTTGCTTTGCAAACTTGCAGTGCGTCACATAAACTTGCAGACACGTGCGAAAATGGGACGTCACGGCCATCGTCACTCACTGAGGTCACTGAGGCCGTCGAGTATTACCTGTTGCATTTAAAAGTACTTCATCAGCTTCTGTGGTCGTCCGAATCGTCGCGAGGTCCCCACGTATCGTCGCGACAATTAGTACAGCGACTGACGATAGGCATGCTTGGGTGATGCGGCCAGGTCTGGTCAGGTCTGATCAGCCCTGATATGCCGCAAAAAGAAGGGTATGTAGTAGGTGGAGCTTCTTCGTTGGTACTGTTCCCTTTGGCGTAGTGGTTAATTGCTCTGTTTTTATAGTGCTCTGCTAAGGTCTCGCGTTCAAACCCCAGTCATAACCTAATTTCGATTTCTAGTCACACGGCAAAATGTGGGCTTTTGGGCCGCCCAAAAACATATCGAAAAGTAGTAATATTGATAACAGAATAAGGGTAGCGAAAATTGAAACTTAGAGTAATTGTTTAGGGATTACTGAATGTGAATACAAAAGTAATAGAATTTCTGATCATTTCAGGCAGCCCTAAACTACTTGTTTTGAATTTGCTTTTGGCCGCCCCAATACTGCACCGAAAACTATAGCTTTTTGGTTCCATTTTGGGCTGCAGCAAACTTATTGTTTACGGCCGCCCAGAATGGTTCTCGAGAACAATAGTTTCGGGAACCATATTGGGCGACCATAAACAATAAGTCTTGGCCACGCTTTTGGCAAGCCGAAAACGGAATCTAAATCTTATTGTCTTGGGTGGTCGGAAAGTCATCGGCCGCTCAGCAGCCGCTCGTCGGCCGCTCAGCGGCAGCTGGGATCATTCGAGCGGCCGATGAGCGGCGGCCCGGATTCCTTAATCAGCCGCTGAGCAGCCACGATCTGATCGGCTCAAGCTTAGTCACGTCACCGCCCGGCGCCTGCCGCAGGCTGGCTTCCCGCTTCAAGTTCTCCGAGTCTCACAAGCTGCGAACTCGTGTTCGCGCGTGCCTCAAGCGTCCCGCGCACTCGCTGCACTGCGCCCCCGCCGTCCCCGACTGTCTCCTAGCTCCACCGAGCCTTATTACCGCCTACGGCTAGCGTATGCACACGGCTCAAGCGCAGACTGGTGCTCCTGTCAGTGTGTGCACGACAGCCGCCTGTCACCCTGCTGTACGTATGCTAGATCATGTAAATAATGCTGCCTACTTACTTGCACAGGTGCCTCGCTACACGCCGCGCCCGCCTCGAGCAGACCGTCCACACATCGTCAAGCCCGGTGGCGCTGTCGCAATCCCGCAGATAAGTTGGCAGGTCGCATGCGAGCATCGTGACCAACGCCGCGGCACCTCTCGTAAATACCCGCCGCCGTGTTGCACATCAAGCGTGCCCGTCTCACGTACGCCGCCCCTCACGGATCCCGCACCGCCGCTGCCCGAGCTCCGTGCCGCGCGCCCAATGCCGCCCGCAAATCCTCGGGTCGGTGCACACGCGCGGCTCCAGCTACCGGCGTGGCGCCATCAGCGCCGCCCATATCTTGCCCCACCGACCAAGACGCTGGGGCAGCCTGTCCGCTTACGCTGCGCAGCGGTGTCTGCGTCCTCTGTGTCCTTTGGCGCAAGTCCACAACGTTGCATGCGCGCCTACACGGCGCCCCGATGTCCGTGCTCGCACACCGCGGTCAATACAGCGGCGCGTACATCATTGACGCGCCACCCCTGATGTCTGCACTCGCGCCGAGCGCTCAAGTCCCAGAGCGTCGGCGCAGACTTCGCTTGAGCCCCGTGCCCGCTCATCCGACGCTCGGCCGCAAGTCGAGGGCGGCCCGCGCCGTGTCGCGTACCCCCCGCGGACCCTGCCGCCTCGTCGCCCACCGAAACACCTCGTGTGCGCGGGCTGACCACCGCCAGGCCCCAATCGGACCCTCGGGCGTGTGTGCACTGCAGATTTTGAGTGAGTCGCAACCGCAAGGCACCGACGGGCGTCTGCACCTCGACGGCGCGCGGGCGACGTGTTGGCAACGGGGGCGCCGCCCTGATGTCCGTTCCAGCGGCTCAACACATCATCCATCCCACCCTCTGCTCGCCTCCGGAATGCTTCAACTCGGATGTAAACTCGCCCGAGTCCCGCTCGGATCGCGCGCTTCGGGTGGGAGGATTGGGGATCATACATATCGATCATATCCAATGGAGGCAGCCACCAGCAGCGGCAGTTGCCCGTGGGCCGCGGCAAGTCCTTTTTGTTGGCTGGCTGCCGCCCTCTTGAGTCTTATCTTATTGTCTTGTCATCTGTAGTAATCCTGACTGGTGCATTCCCAGCGGCCGATCGGTGGCGGTCTGCGCTGCTTCTTCAAGTCCACGTCTTTGGGACCTCCGTCTCGCCGAGGACTTAAATGGCCAGAGCACGCGGCGGAGCAGAAGCTTTAGCTTCCCGCAGCTGCAGCGAAGAACAATAAAGCTTGAAAGGCTAGCTGCTTCTCGGTAGATCCCATAACAGCTGTGATTCAATCAGCAGATATTGCCTTCTCCGTGGCTCAAGCTCAAGCGCAGCGCCTCGCAGCGCTCAAGCCCAGCTCGGCGCTCCTGTGCGCACGACACCATCCGCAACCGCCACCCTAGCGTACGTTCGCTGGGCACGGCGCTCGCGCGAAGTCTGCGCCGCTGTCGGGGGATTCGAGCACGCGGCGCAAGCGCAGACATCGGGGGCTGCGCATAGCTTCGATGCCCCTGGACCTCAGCGTGCGGGGAGCGTGGCTATCGGGGCGGCGCGTAGGTGACTTCGTGGGCTCGCGCCGAGCGGCGAGAACACAGAGGGCGCGGACGCCGCTGCGCAGCGTAAGCGGACACACCGCTCCGGTGTTTTGGGGCAGGATACGGGCGGCACTGACGGCACCACGTTGCTAGCCTGAGCCGCGCGTGCACACCGACCCGCGGATTCGTGGGCGGCACTGTGCGCGCGGCACGGGCACACGTTCGGGCGACCGCGACGGAGGCGGACTCGGGAGGGCGGTCGATGGAGCGAACACACGGCGAGACAGCGGGGAAGCGGCAGGCGGACCTGACAGCAGGAGTTTCTCCGTACGCCGAGCGGTGGAGACGGCGGGGATACCCCCGCGTTGGTCGCGCGGCGCGGCGTCGGGCAAAGCGTCGGATGCGCAAGACGACGGCGGAAGGGACTTGTGGGGGGTGTTGCTCACAGTCCGACTCTGCCCAAGTGACTCCTGATAGATAGTTTATGCAAGCAAATAAGTGCTAGTCAGTATACAAGCACTTGGCGCACGTACGGTTACAGCAGGGCGGCGGCAGGTGCACGCAGATTCACGCTGGCGCGCGCGGTCTTGACTGGCGGGGGCGGCGTGTAGGTGATGTGGACGAGGCGAATATGATGCGCGCAAGGCAGCGGAGAGGAGTGTTCTCCGTATTGCCCCTAACGCGGCACCCAGCTGCCACGCTATAAAGCTGCCCCCCAAGCAGCTCGACCCCTGCAGCTCTCTTGTCCGAGTCCGGTTGATTCAGAGTCAATCCCACCATCTCCGTCGTTGGCAGAAGGGACGGAATTCCACATTGCTGCATTACTCAGGCACAACATATGCCTTCCCCTCTGCGCTCCCGCGCTCCCTCTTCACCGTCGCTGTCACGCGCGCCCACTCCGCCCGCTCCCCTCCGTGCGCCCGAGCACAAAGTCCAGCGCGCGCACCTGCACGGGCCGCACGTCGCACTTGTCGCAGATCCGTGCCTGCACGTGCGGCGGCAGCGCCGCGACGCGCGCTGCGGGCGGACCGACGATGTGCTGGAACAGCACGCACCCACACACGTGGCAGAACTGCGTGCCGCCGAACCCGTTGCCCTGCGCGCTGAAGTACGTCGCGAGCAAGTCGCGAGCGCGTCGGGCGCCGCGGCAGCCACAGCGACGCGGCTCGCGGGGCGGGGGTACGTGTAGAACCCCGCGTGCTGGCCAACGTCGGCGTCAGCGTGACAGCCGGGGCGCATGGCAGCACACACCCGGATGCAGGTGCTGCAGTCGCACTCCGCGACCGTGTTGTTCTCCGTGTCTGTGGGCCCCGCGTCCTCGAGCAGCCATGGGCTCGTCAGCGCGAACGTCACCGCGCCGCAGTGGCAGCTCCCGGGGTAGAGCTTCTCGCCCGCCGGCAGCGGCGGCGCCGCGAGCACCTCGAGCCCTGGAAACGCCGGCGGGGCGTACGCCGCTGCCGCGTGCAGCGCGGGTACCTCGCTGTCGCCGAGCGCCCACAGGTCAACGCCCTGCAGCATGCGCGCGTTGAGCGCGGCGCAGCTGTCCGGCGCGGCGCCGAAGCGCACGATGCCGGACGGCGTTGCGCAGGTCGCGCAGAAGCGGTGCTCCGCCTGCTTATCGTCGACCGTGTAAGCCGCGAGGACACCGCCGCCGAGACCGTCGGTGCCCGCGCCCTTCGTGATGGCCAGCGCGGACTTGGGTGGGAAGAGGAAGAGGTAGCCCTTGTGCAGATGGAGCAGGGGCAGGACGCTGGCGGCGCGCTTTCCAGCGGCGGGAGCGCGACAGAGAACTTGATCGCGCCGCAGTGGCAGTTGCCCTTGTATGTCTTCAGCTCGATATCCGTCATGGCGGCGAGCAGCAAGCTTGGGTCTGGATGAGTCACACTTGTTCCTAGATGGTAAGATGTTTCAGTGCTATTTCAGCGTCGCATGCATTTGCGTACATACTCGTTACTCATACTGCATATGTATCTCATGCCAAACTCCGAGTCATCCCCTAGAGCTTCGACAGCATCGCGACCGAGAAAGCGGCAAAGTACGCCTCCTGGTCGACCGGCGACGCCCAGTCTGGCGTCGCACCACCAAAAAATGTCTGCGCCTGCAGGCGTGTCAGCACGAAGCACTGCCTCTGAGCAGAAACTACCTGCCTGGATGCCGCGCATGCGCCCCTTGTCGGAGTCGCGCAGGATGAGCCCCGTGGCGCTGATCACGCTCTTCCCGTCCACGAACAGCTCGAGCTCGCCGTCTGCCTTCCCCGCGGTGTTGAGCTTCACGCGCTCGCTCAGGGCCATCCACTTCCCCGTGGGGAACGTGAACGTGCCGTGCGCGATCGACGAGCCGTAGTCGGGGTTGCAGTGCGAGTTCGCGATGTCGCAGATCTTCTTGTTCACGGCAAACTGCGCGCCGTCGAACGGGTCGGGGAGATACGTGTAGAGCTCGCCCGCGCCGTTGGTCCGCCACATCAGCCGCGTGGAGAAGCACGTCGGGTCCCTGCGCCCGCCGGAGCACGAGACCGGGGTCTCGGTGTTGTCCCCGCCGTCTGCAAGCAAGAAGTTTCAGCACGATACGATGCGGGCGGCAGACTGGCGCGGCGCTTACAGATGCCCGGGAGCTTCCCGCCCTTGTTGAACTGCGGCGGGCCCGGCCGCGTAGAACGAGAAGCCCCCGCGGGGCTCCTTGCTCGGAATGTACGAGCCCTTGGGGAACTTCGCCTGCATCACCTGTTTAACGTCCGGCGCCGCGACGTAGTCGTGTGTCGTCTCACCCCCGACTTTAAAGGCTTTATTCTCACGTCGGAGAGCGGGAGCGCGTTGGGCGCGCCGGAGACGGTCGTCCATTGGGCCACAGCGCCGGGGACGGGGAGAGTGCGTCGAGCGGTGAGTTTCGGCAAAGACGCGGGTGGTCGTTGGGGCGAACACGTTGCGCGCGGGGCGTAGACGGACAAATCGACAGTGAACGACGTGGGGCGGAAGGAGTGCCACCGATCAGCAGCAGTTGGACGGGGGCCGCGGCTAGCTCTTTTTGTTGGCTGGCTGCCAGCGAGCTCTCTCTTGAGTCTCATTGTTTAGTAACCTTATTGTTAAGTAACCAGGGACAGACCCGATGTGTTATGCTTGCGTGAGTCGCACGCGTATGGCACTGACTCGTCTAGACTCGAGGGAACCCAGCTCCACCGCATGCAGGATCTGCACGGTGCGCAAACGAGGGTGCAAGCCCCGAGGTGCTGCTGCGCATGCGACTTGGACGGGCGGGATTCGTGCACCGTAAGCGCCGCTCGTGCGACTCGGGGAGGGCGGGGGTGGATCCAGGCGACTCGAGGGAACGTGCTCCATGCGTGGAGGGAGGGCACAATACATATGCGCGAGCATCGTCGGTGGTCACACAGACGTCACACGGACAACGATCGGATGCGGCAGACGATCGGTGGCGGTGCACGGTGCTTCGCGTCGTTCCGCCGAAGCCGCCGCCACTACCGGTCTCACCAGTCCTTCCATCGAGGCACCGCAACACCGAGGCTGCTTCAAGCTTCATCGACATCCTCCACATACTCGCTGACACCGTGCACGAAGTATGGGGCGATGCCGGGGAACTTGAGCACGCGGCGCAACTTGAAGCGCAGACATCGGGGGCATCGGATGACGTACCCGCCATGGACTTGCGCCCAGCCGCAGGGACGGCGTCGACACCACTGGACTTGACAATGAGCGTGCGATGCCAGCACGGACATCGGGGCGGCGCGTAACTGCCGTAGTGTACTAGACTCGGCGATGTGGGAACTTGAAGCAAATTGGAACAATATCATACAGCCTTGGTGCTATGGCAGGTGCCGGGCGGTGATTCACGATCAGATTGCGGCTGCTCAGCGGCCGATCAAGTAATGCCAGCAGCCGTTGATCGGCCGTTCGAATAGTCCCAGCTGCCGCCGAGCGGCCGACGAGCGGCTGCTCAGCAGCCGATGACTTTCCGACCATCCGAGACAAGAAGATTCGGCTTCCGTTTTGGGCTTGCCAAAAGCGTGGCCAAAACTTATTGTTTTCGGTCGCCCAAAAGGGCTTCCGAAGCTATTGTCTTCGGAAGCCCTTTTGGGCGACCGAAAACAATAAGTTTTCTGCAGCCCAAAATGGCACCCAAGACTATAGCTTTTTGGTGCAGTATCAGGGCGCCCAAAAGCAAAATCAAAACAGATAGTTTTGGGCTGCCCAAAAGGAATACAAATTCTACTAACTTTGTATTCACATTCCGCAGTCCCCAAACAAGTACTTTCAGTTTCAATTTCCGATACCCTTATTCTGTTACCGATATTACTACTTTTCGATACGTTTTTCGGCGGCCCAAAAGCCCACATTTTGCCGTGTGAGTAGTAGTATCTTGCACCACTTCAACTGAGATCTAATAGTAGTAAGTCAGTATGAACTGGTAATACGCAAGAACAAGGACATTGGATTCGTTCTTTTGTTCATTACTGCCAGCCTATCCTGATCAGATCTGGTCATGCTGATCAGGCCAGTCAGGCAGATCAGCATGATCGGTACTTTATAAGGGTTTTTCGACCCTGATCCGCCGCGGGGAGACCTGATGGCCTGACCGAACTTGATATGGCCTGATCAGTCTTGATCAGGCGTTTTCGATTTTTCCGACAGGATATCACCAACGTGAGTTTATTCTAGTAAAAACAAGTTGCAAGCATGGATCGTTAATCTTACTCAGGTCTGTGCGCTTCCGTTCAAGCCCCGTCTTCAAGCCCCGTCTTCAAAGTCAAGTTTGGCCGTCGAGGCAAGTCCCAGGATTCACACGGATTTGAGCGCGCAGTACTGATCGCTAGCAAACACGCAGCCTGTTCGCTGCTCGTACCTTTCGGACCAAGTTGACATCTTGCCTTTCAGCGCGCTGACTACCGCGCGCGCATTCAGTTTGGAGGTAAGTCGCAGTCCTCTGGTTTTCGGCTCGTTGACCGGGAAGTTAGCGCAGTTGAACACACTTGGGCGGTGCGCATCTGACCTCAGCGTACAACAGTAAGCCCGGCATTCATTCTGCATGGTTTGCTGTACTAACACATTTCCAGATCTATCGATTTCATTGATATTCGGACACTGCCGCAACACGACCCCCGGTCGGCCCACTCGCCCCTCATTCCGAGTCGCGCACCAGCCCCCCGAGCCCAGCACAATCGCGGTTACCTTGGCGAAGGTAAGTCTGAATCGCGTCCGTAAGCCGTTGCGCTCACCTGCGCTTTGTGCAAGCAGTGCTCGACGCCGGCGCCGAAGCAACTCGCCGCCGGGATCGCGCGCTCCGCGCCAAGTCGCTCGTTATCATGGGAATCGGGCGTCTGCGGAATGCACCAATGGGTAAGTCCGTCCGACTCGAAACGGGCGGGTTTGCTTACTGATTTGTCAGCGCGGGGAGCGAGTTCGGGCGGCTGCGCGAACAGCATCGGAGGCGGCGAGCGCGCGGCGAGAATGCGCAAATGCGCAGCGCCGAGCCGAAGGGGACTTGGGCGGACACGCCGGCGGGGTTTGCGCCCCGCGCGTTCGGAATATCACGGTCGAGGTGGGACACGCGAGTCGCGCGTCTGCTAGTGGACGACGGGAATGCGCCGCGCCGCCTGGGACCCGCGTGCACGAGCAGCCCGCGTTCTCGGACGACCCGGGCCGACCCACCGCCGCGGCGGGACTCGATTCGTGCGTCGCAGGCCTCGATTCGTGCGTCCCAGTACTTGCGCGGATGAGGCGGGAATGCGCGGCGCCGGACGGACTCGGCGCGAGGGCCGAGGTCGGGCGGGGGAGACGAGCAGGGCGGGAGAGCGCGCTCGACGCGGGGCGGGCGGCGCGCTGGTTTCGAGGACGGCGAGCAAGCAAGCGGCGGCTGTGGCAGGAGCGTTAGTCCCTGTAAGTCAGTAGGTAGATAGAGCACGTACCTACCGAGCGCGTGGGCTTGGAGTCGGCGGCGGGGCGCGGGGACGCGGGGTACGGACTTGTCAGCTTGCGGCGCGCGAGCCGAACTCGGCCGCGGGGGACGGGACACGAACGGCGAGATGCGCGGTTTTGGACGGGGCGGCGGCGGCGGCGGCTGGAGCGTGCCGGACTTGGCGGCGTGCGGCGGCAGGAGATGAGCGCGCTGTTGTATCGGGGCGTTGGTGTATATATGGGGTACGTAGCTAGATAGAGTACTTAGCGAGAAGGAGGCGGCGGCGGGGCGCGGGAATGCGCGGGGACGTGCACGGGCGGCACAAGGGCGTCATCGTCCCCGGACCCGTAGCCGGCGACGAGCGCGCAAGCAGGCGGCGTAGACGACCGCTTGACGGCGGGGACCTGCGACGTGCGCATGCGGGGCGGGCGGCGTCGGCGATCGCGCCGTGGCGGGGACTTGAGTACGCGCGGGCGGCAGCGGCCTTGAGCTTGAGAGTCCGCGCCCACGATGCGAGTGAGCAGCCGCGGCGGGGTCCACGTCAGGATACGGAGCCGCGCACGCATACCGGCCGCGGATTCGCGGGCGGCGCTGCGTGCGCTGCACGGGGTCGCTGCGATGCGCGATGACAGGCGGGCGGGCGGAGGCGACTCGGCTTTTGAGGCACGTCGTGTGGGCGCCTGCGTGCTCGACCCGTTTGCGCGCGGTGCGTCGCGCCGCCCGCATCCGGACCACGACACCGTGCCCCATAGACGTCGCGCGCTCCGACGGCGCATCGCGCGGGCGACTATGCGAGGGTGGGGGCGCCGATGCGTACTATCCAAGTAGTCAGTAGTCAGTATCTATAGAGGATGAGGAGACGCACCGAGGGCGGTGGCGAGGGCGCAGCTGCGCGGAATGCTCCCCCGCGGTGGCATCTACTGCTCGCTGCTCGCCTCGACCGGGACGGGGGACTTGTGGCGACCGCGGGCGGGTGACGTTGAAGCTGGTTTCGAGGATAGCGGCGGGAGGGCTGCAGTCGGACCGTTGGTCAGTACAAGTCAGTAAGCAGCTCGAGTACTTACCGAGCGCGAGTCGGCGGCAGGGCGGGACGCGGAGTCGTCGCGCACAGATGCCGAAGGTCACCGGTCACCGGTCAGCGCTGCGCTCAGCGTGCACGTCTTGAGCTTGAGGGACCCGCTGTGAGCACCCATGGTGCTCTGGCTATGGCACAGCGTCACAGAAACCACCACAACGACACCCACAACACGACACTGCCCGTATTTCCCGAACGAGCAACCACGGTTTCCTAATCCGGCAACGCAATGTCGCGACAATTCCACTCGATCCCCACTTCGCCGCTCCTCGCACACCCACAACAAGTACCAACCATGCCCCCGCGATCCCCTCAAACGGTCCCGATGACCACCCACACGGCCGCCACGGAGGCCACAACAACCACGAAACCAACCACCAGCCCCTATCTCGCTCTCTACAAAAACCACGGTTTTCACACCCCGCGCTCAAGACTGTACGCTCTCGACCGAGCCTCGACAAACCACGACCGACGCCGGCCCCACCACAAACGAGGGCGACACATGACGAATAACACCACAATCCGCGACCGACTTGAGCGCCATGAGCAACGGGAGCACGCGGTTTCCGGACCTTGGGACCTCGGCACACCTCGACCACGCTCTCCTCCGACGCAATCGCGATCGCCAAGCGCCGCCTAGCCGCGTAACGACGGCGCGAACACCACACTACAAAGAAAACCACCAACGAACACCGAACAACCGCGACTTGGTCGCTCACCCGCGACATTCCTCTCCACAGAGAAGCTCTCAAGCTGTCAGCCTCAAACACCAGAAGCTCGGGCGGGCGGATCTTGAGGGACGCGCGTCTCGAGAAGGCGGTGCGAGCAAGGCATAAAGGGCAGGCAAGGCAGAGGCGTTTCAGGAGTTCACTCCTGGGCTAGGATTCTCCCCCACTACTTTGTGTATCTAAAACCCACACCAATAAGGATTGACCACGACCACACCTTCTTCGCATCTCAAAGCTTGTCCTCCAAGGCACTCTACTCCCACCCTCACGCAGCCTGAAAAGCCACCAGGCTCGCGCTCACACACCCCGCACCGCGTCGCGACATTTCTTCCTACACAGGTCCTTCCGTGTCGTAGTGGAAGGGTTCGACCGCGGATTTTCCCCTAGCAAATCGTCTACCAAACGACCGGACTCACCCTCCGCACCGGAGACCGTCGACGTCAAAGTCACTCGCGAGCGAACCCCTTGGTTCGCCCACCGACACGATCACGTGCCCCGTTCAAAGGGGAGAGGCATTGGATTAGGTCGAAGCACTGAGGCTTTGGAGGTTCTGAAGGAGCGCATCGGCGACATTGCGTCCTAGCGGAACAGGTATCTTCACTTTCTACACCGTATTCTTCGCTGACATAGCCCGGCAAACCGCGACTTTCCTGCGCCAACCGCGGTTTTTCACACAAAACCACAAGAGCCTCGCGCTCCCAACCCACGCACACACACACACCCGCGGTTTTCACTGCCTATAAGCCTGCCTACAACGTGCCAGACGCCCTAGGGACCACGCTCTTACAAACCCCCTAGAGGACGAACAGGCCACCGACCGAAACCCACACCCATTCCCTCGGTAGCGCCGCAGTCCGCATCACAACTGGAGCCCACCGCGAGGGGGTTTTACCGTGGATTTCCAAAGGATTAAAGCACTAGAAGCAGCCCGCATATCCGAGCAAATCCGAAACCGATCCCTCCGACACGAACGACGCTTGCGCAACGTTTTCCAGGAAATAACCCTCGCCGAGAACGACCCCACATCCTCCATCAGCACCGCACAGTCGCCGCTGGTAGCAGTCCCCGCGACAGCCGACTCCCCTCTTACCCCACAAGCGTCAGAGCTAGACGAGGAAGACCCTTTCCTCGGAGCTTCATTTTCCTCGACCCAACCGTCGACCCAGGAACCAACGTCTAACACCCTCTCGGAAGAGAGTTCCGTCACCAACTCCCCCGATCCACAGTCGCCACCAGAATCTCCACCCACCGAAATCCAACCACCCATCAGAACGCGCAAAATGACCAAAATTGCACCGGGACGCGGGGCGCGAGGAGCGCCAGAGTTCGATGGAAAACCGCTGAATTTGACCCGCTACTGGGAAGATGTCGAAGAAGTAGCGGAATCACTTGAGAGGACCAGCAACGAAGACAAGATTCGCATGGCCCTACGATACGTGCAGCGCGAAACCGAGGTTTTATGGAAAGGCGTGATGAAACCCGAGACCAAAACCTGGGACGATTTCAAGAAAGTCGTCGCCGAACTGTACCCAGGCGCAGATGGGAAAAAGATGTTCACATTGAAGGACCTCGACAATCTTGTCACGGAACAGGAGCTCGTTCAAATCAAAGCGAAGGAGGATTTCTCCGAATACCATCGCCGCTTCAAAACGATTTCCGTTCACCTCATCACGGAAGGCAAACTCACGACATTGGAGGAAAAACGGGCGTATCCCAAGGGGCTGGAAAAGCGTTTCAGGAACCGCATATACCAGAGGCTCCAAATCGTCACACCGACTCATCCGAGCGACGATCCCTACGATATCGAGGACGTCGTCAAAGCCGCCAACTACATTCTCGACGGACCATCGGCGGTTGACGACTCGGCACCGGACGCATCCTTCATAAAGAAAGAAATGGTCGACTTGAACGAAGCTTTCCAGAAGATGAACAGTCAGATCAGGGTGGAGATGCAATCGCTCGCGAGAGTGGTGCGCAACGGCGGGGAAAACAACTACGGACCACCCAACGCGTACGCGCAGCGGGCGACATACCCCATTTATGCGGCCACGGCGCTAGAAAACGTCCCTCCACCAAGTCAGTACCCCCGCGACCAGGGAAACCAGTACCAAAGGGAACAGGGAAACGGGTACCGCGGCGCGAGCACGTATCCGCCGCGAGACCAATACCAACCGCGGGAACCATGGTCGAACCGAACGATGCCGCCGCTTCGCCCAAGCGCCGGCATGTTTCCTCCCGGGGAGTGCGGTTTCTGCTCGAGCAACGGCCACTTCGTCCGGGAATGCCCAGTCGTTGGCGAATATATACGCCAGGGGAAATGTTTTAGGAACGGCGACAACAAAATCGTCCTTCCAAACGGCCGTTATGTTCCTCGGGTTGTCACGGGCCGAAACTTGGCCGAGAGGATTGATCGCTGGCTGTCGGAGAACGGGCCACCACCGCAAAGGGCGCAGTCTCCCCCGCAACCGCGACCGGTGCAATCCCAGATGTTCGAACGGGACATGCCGCCGCACACAATCTCGTCAATGACTTTCACCGGCGGAGCGCCCGTTCAAACCCTGGCGTTCGGCCGATATCCGGACGGCACTGCCGAAGAAACCGAGATCGACGGGCAAATGTTCGCGGACCTACGATTGAGGAAGCAAAGAGAGATACCTGAGGTCGTCATTCAACGCAAAACGGCGGCCAAACCCATCCCGAAACCACCGCACATCGAGCCAGAAGTCGCGGTTTCGAAACCAGCACCGCCACTTGCACACGCCAAATTCGCGGTTCCACCGGCGTTCAAATACCAGTCCACCATGGAAGACCCGGCGCTGATACAAGCCGTGATCGACCGGACTCTCGACGTTCCGATAACGGTGACAAACCGCGAACTTTTCGCCATCGCCCCGGACCTTCGGCGGGGTATTTACCG